>CATIWO010097784.1:0-21757 GCA_949673435.1 Macaranga tanarius | reverse complement strand
AAAAGCCAAAAAAAATCAAAATTACCTTGCAAGCTCCTTCATCCACTTTAACTTTCAATCTCTTTTTCGATTTCTCCTCACCTAAATCATGTACTTCAGAAGCCCTTTTCTTACTAGAATCACCACTATCCTTCTTCCGTTCAATATCAGAACCACCATCATTCTTATCAACTTTTCGTACCTTCTTAGCAACTGACTTCTTCGTCATTTTATCAAAACTAACTTTTTTCCCCTTCAATGGACGTTTCTTAGGGTTTTCACCTTTCTCAGTTAAAGAATGAGAAGATTTAGAACGGGTCTCTACCATTTCAGTTCAAAAACAAAATGAAAATAAGAAAGCAAAAGGAAAAATGAAGAGATGAAGAAGATAAGAACATGAAAGATAAACAGTTACCAACAACATGCAAAAAAAAAAAAAAACCGCTGATAAAGAGAACGTGAAAGAAACCGACGCTAACCAACAGAGGAGAAGAAGGAAGAAATGAAGCAAGACACGGAAGGAATTAAAAAAAAAAAAGGCATGCAGGTCCTAAAAATAGGACACGGAGGTAATTTCTAAAAAGTTGTGGTATTTATGTTGTAAAAGTTAAAAAGGAGGGTATTTGTGTATATTTTCCTATAAAAATTAATTGTTAACTCATTTTAATGATTAGTTATTACTCAAAATTGTCCTCTCGTAGATGCACAATGTAATTATGGACCAGCACCAAAAGTTTTGAAGGCTTCCAACTGTTTCAGGACCCAAATTAATATGCATTATCGCCCTTTATTCATTGTTTAGATATCTAGAGTCGTAATCCGTCGCAGTTGAACCACTGTTACTGTACCTAGCTAGTGCATTGGCATTAGGGGATACATTGGGTGGTACCTCAGACGATGCAAGATTAGACTGATTCTGGCCAAACTTGTCAATTCTTGCAAATTTTACATAAAATACCATGTCTCACTTAACATGTCATAACTACCCTCCAGCAACAAAAAAGAAATACAAGAAATCTGCCCGTTCACCTAAGAAGACCTGCAAACCTACAATTATATACAGCTTCATGTCGACACATTCGAGCAAGCACAAGATCATCAAACAGGCTTTACATACAATTCCAAGAAACAGCACATTGTACTGCATAAGGTGCTTTGTTTGAGCAGAGGCCACTTCAACTTTACATGGTTGGCTTAGGCGGCTGTGCCACAAACTTGAATGGCACCTACAAATGGCAACAAAGCTCACATCAAGACATCATAATAAAAAATGTTATGAGAAATGAACTTGAATGGTAACAAAGTCATGATATATTAAATAGAAACAACGTTAAACAGTTTTCCGTGCATTCAAGGCAGGGGCATAACAAGTGATTCTTGCACATCAATCTTGAAGACTACAATTCTAGGAAGAAAGAAACGCCAAAAAAACACATCAGTTTGGTTCCAGTCAAGGAGAAAAGGTTATCACAAGTTAATTTTACCTTGCAACAAGAGGCACAAGTATTCTATTTTAAACATTTCTTTAACATTCCGAATCATGTGTACCTTTCACAGTCAATTGATATAATTCAAATTTGAAAACACAGACTCTACATCCATGTCAACCAAAAATCTAAAAAGACCTTTGATCTCAGTCACTGACAGTAAGAAATATGTAGGATAAGCAGGACAACCTGATCAGTTAGTTAAGAGTTATGTAGGATAGTAGGAAGGGAAAGCAAGATGGATTAATGGCTATTTGAGCACTGCAGTCAGCACACTGCAAATTATCTACAAGCAGCCTTTAATGAAAAAAAAAAAAGGGAATCACAGCCAGCACATAACAATATTCAATAAATATTTATTCATCGAGGACAATTTCTTGGAAGCAGACCTGAGACAGTCACCAAATAGAAAGTTAAACAATTTTCTAAATAAGAAAATCCTAGATAGAATTGATACCTCCAAATTTGATCATAAGAAATCAAGTCAAAATGATTCCTAAATTTATTTATTATCGTGGCTGCAACAGGAAGAGAAACTAACAATGGTCTAATGTTGCATCATTACCAGAACACAGGAACTGCAAAACAATTACTGACCATGGGCAGTGGACCAAGTTCATCAACTAGTCAGCAAATAGATTACAATTGTATCCATGACCACGTTACTCACACACAACGGCTAACAATAAGTTAGATTCTACGAGGAAGAATGAGAAAAGGAGGTATCATTCTGCAAATCCTATATCATCTCGTTTCATCTAGTGAGCTTTTTTCCTGTTTTTTCTTTCTATTTTTCTCTCTTTTGTAATATGTTGGGACCATTAGCAGATGTAAGGCTCAAAATAAATGCATAAATGATGTGCAGGAAACTAAACTGAAATTTGATACTTAAAGGCAATATTCATGCTAATAGCACAATTGTGATGCAATCCATGAATTGATACACTAAATACATTTCCCACTGCAATGTGCATAGCACATACGACGCCAATTGTGAATATACCCAGATACCTGATTAGCAACTATGACCCACAATGACCAGAGATTTTTATCTCATGCTGTGCAGACATATGTGAAGTCAAGAGATCAACTAATCAGCAATTACTAACTCTGTATTAGTTTCCGTCATTCAATTTCTTCAGTGAGAAATACAACCAAATACGCATTTATTAGATTGGAAAAAGACCACAATTACAATTCGTGTCTGATTTTTTGAACAGAAATAAATCATGTCCTAACATGAGAAGCATGCAAGAGAATAAAATTGGATCCTTCCAGCTGACCTTGGGTGCACGCTTTCCAATAGTGACTAGTGACAAGGAAATGCACTATAGTTCTTCTACCTTTGGCAGATTGACACTTCTCCTTTTTCTGGCCTTCTATCAGATGAGATGTTCTTATCATGAATGAGTAGGATGAGTACCATTATATGTTAAAATTGCGCATATATTGCGCACATGAAGTGGATAACTACAAAATTGGCGATTATGAGAGGATGAGTGCTATTTTAGAAGGCAAGAATCCTAAAAGAAAAGATATATCCTGAATTAGTAAATAACATGAAAGCATAGCATGTTCATGATTTTTATCCTCATTTATTTTTCCAAAGCTCTTGTATGTGCATGTGATGCATCTGATAGTTTCAATTAAATTATTGATAGCAAAAGTTCTGTTGCCCATATTCGGCAATATACGCAATCCACCTCTCAAAGAGATTGAAGCCACCACATTCAAGAGATTTTCCAGCTTATTAATCAGAAAAGATCTCTCCAGATAAATGTAATCCTGAACAGTTATAAGAAATTCTCACAGAAGACAGGCAAAAAGTTCCCACCTCAAATTTCCTGTTACATTGAGAACTCATACTTCAGTCTTGAAATCCCAAGTTAAATGCATGTGCATAAAGCAATAACCACAAATTGTCCAGCATCATTACCAATATCTATTTTTAAAATAACAGTCGAACTGCTTCTCTTTTTTCTTCTACAATGGCACTGCAGCTTTTTTAAAGAAACCTAAAGTAAAATCATAAATAAGTAATAAGCTAACTTGTACTTGTCAAAAGAGTCAGAACTCATCCCACTCAGGGTTTTAAATAATGGTATCATGAACCGTTTTGGTATTGATATTGGTGTAACGGCATCGGACAGAATCAAATTGTATCGGACTGTAACGGCCACCACTATCGTGAATTTTAAAAAATATTTAGTAAAAATATGCTTTAATTTTCAATACATTAAATTAAGAAACACTTAAGAATATTATTTTTCTTATATTTAGTTATATTCATGAATAAAAATTTTAAAATAAATATTTATTTAAATAACATTTATTATTAAAAATTTAATAAAAAGTTTTATGAATGATTTAAAATTTTCAAATTTAATAAAATTCATATTTAATTGAATATAATTTATTATTAAATTTGAAATTAAATTAAAAAAAGAAGATAGAATCTTGAAATAAATATAATTGGTAAAAAAAAAATATAAATAAAAAATAAACAGTTGCTAACCCAATCTTTTCATTTTCAAAGACCTCATATTTATTTACTTTGTCCCTTTAAAGATTGACTCTCTCTAAGAAACCAAAAAAATACTCCCTTCATTCTATTTTAATTGTTATTTAAAAAAATAGAATTCGTTCCACTCCAAATGACGTGTTTAGATTACCAATAAAAAAGAAACTCTTCTTTCCAACTTTACTCATATCTTGATTTTAGAGTAAATCTTCTCTACTGGAGTACTAACTTTAAATCTTTCTAAAAGAGGTGATATAGTTATTTGTACCTATAATTATGCCTATTAAATACAATTCTTAATCTTTGTGACACTATTTTAAACGACAATTGGAATGTAATGGAGAGAGTAAATAAGAGAGTCGGTCTTTTCTCTTCTTTCTTTCTAATTCACTGTTGTTCCTTTTCTTCTTTTTTTGCTTCGTTTTGGATCAGTGACGGCTCTTATTTTTCTTCTCGTTCATGCTCCGTTCTTGATTGGTCGACATGCAAAGACCAAAATTGCTCCTTTACAGTCAATACAGCCCATCCGTCTAATATTTCACCGACACCTTAGCTAATTCCTAATCCCCATCCTGTATCGTCTAAATATCATATCGGCACCCTTAAAATCCATAACGAAACGGCCGATACGCTCCATATCGACTGTTGTTTAAAACCCTGATCCCACTAACTCACATTAGGAACAAGTGAAAAGGTGGTATGCCTCTTGCTAATTTGAGATATGGTGTGACATTCCAACTTCCATCGACATATTTTTTGCCCTTTTGGATGAGTTAGAAGTTATGAATAGAAAAAAAAATGTTGAGTAGATTTGGCTAACCATTGATAGACATTAAACTGTAAGTCGCATGAGAGAAATGTTTAGAGACTATAAAAAGAAATAAATACCATATAAACAGGTTAACATGGCAACCTTTGTTCAGATCTTTGGTTTGGTCCTTGTTTTTGTTGCCAACCCCTTTCAAAATCTTAAACATTATTATGCATCAAAAATAACAAAAACAAAAAATTCAAGATAAAAACCACTATTTAAAAAATTTGGAAGCAGAGTAAATTGTACCTTGTATTGGAGGCTTGTTATTGTTGACTTCAGTAAAGCATCTCCAATTATTAATCTCAACCTTCTGATAAAATCTCCCCTGCTCATCTTCTTGGCCTGATGTTATACATATAAACAATAAGATAATGGAACATTAGAAAATACTTAAAATTGGTAAAGAAGATAACAAAACATCATGTTATTAAACATACCTGGAACTGTTCATAATGTGTAAATACAAGCTCCATTTCTTTACTAGGAACTTTATTTGAGATTGCAGAAAACAACATAGGGAAAGGCATAAAAGGAGATTTAGGAGTCCTTGTATTGCTCAAACCAACACTTGAAGCTTTTCCTAGAGATCCCCTGGATTCTAAGGGCGGTTGGCTTTTGCTTCCCTAGAACAAAAAAATGTTAACAGTCAAATGGATGGACAATAGCAATGACATAAGATAGTAATTGCACAAAAGAACCCCATGAATAACATCTGTAGTTGGCACATCAACATCAAGAACAAAAAATTAAATTGCCCTAGTTTAACAAGTTGTTACTTAAAGATAATTTGCATGGCCATCCTCAACATGGTTCAAGTACAAAGGATGGTCCAATTACTCAAATGCCATTCATTTTGCCCACCAACACACAAACCCCAGAATTCATCTTACAACATAGGTTTTATCATATATATTGCAAAATTCACTTCCTTTAGGTTTAAAAAAAAAAGGAAAAAAAAAAAACAGATTGTGCTCACATTTGGTTTACAACTATTGTTCCTTATACGCATTGATGCCTAACTCATGAGCATTTCCTTGAAACTATGCATGGATTGAGGGGAAAGGAAAGGGAAGGGAAGAGGAAGGAAATTAATTTCAATCGTATTTGGCTATTTAAAATTTTTAGGAGGGGAAAAGAATTGGAGGGGAATTATTCCCCCTCATTCCCCTCCTATAGGGTGAAAATCATTACACCCCAATTTGGGGTTTAAAAAATTTCAACTCCTAAAATACATTGTAATTTAAAATTTTGTTTCCTTTTTAAACATTTCCCCTTCTCTTCCCTTTATTAACTATTTTCCAAGTTACCAAACACAACAAAAGCTATTGTATTTATTCTCTTCCCTTCCCCTCCCTTCCTTCCCTTTAAAAAACCTTCCCTTCCCTTCCCTTCCCTTCCCTCTCTAGTTGCCATGCATAGAGTAAGTGTAGTGCTTACTCACAGCGTGCTTCAAAGCACCCCAGCAGAAGCTTTTAAACTAAAGCATCAAAAGGGGTACTGTTGCCAAAAGTAGCTACAGAAACTATGCCCAACAGAGTATAATAAAGTTCCAAATAAAAATTTAAATTGGTAGGAATTAGTCATTCTTATGTTGTGCATAACTTATTCATGAAACAGACCAAATAAGTCAAAATATAGAAGCAAAATCTAGCCAAAGAATCTTGTACAAGCAAAGAATTGTGAAAATACAATTGGCATCCTTACAGGTTCAGTATCTGGAGATTCTGTCGGTAGACTTAAATCAACTTGAGGAGATTCTACTGGCAGATTCAGATCAATAGATGAGGAATCCATCACAAACTTTGGATGGGCCCCTTTCGATGATGCGGTTATGCCAGAAACAGCATACTGAAAGTCATTTCCAACCAAAAGCCCTGCAGGAACAACAAAATGAAACTAGAAATCCAGTAGAAAGAAAGTTCCGAAATAGAAATTGTGGTATTCAAACACATCTGCAGAAGATGCCTTTAGGCAAGTTGGAGTGGTGATTGAACTCTTGAATGTAATAAAACCCAAACCAAAGTAAATGACTATGAATTCTGGATTTAATCATCAGCATCCAATGAGAATGGAAAGTGAAGATTGATACTTGCTCCATCCAGCAAATTACCAGCGATTGGGAAGCACGTATCCACTATACAAAAGCCTTCAAGCTCCCATTCATTTATAAAAGTTCTATATATGGATATATTTGTGAGCTTGAGGGTGCATAAGTATCAACATAACATAGGACACATTATTCATCCAAATACTGAAACCTAAAGAGGAGTAGTATATCACCTTCAGCATTTGTAGAGAGCTTGAAACTAACAACAAATTCCGGATAAATGTGGGTGTTCATATTCATATTCCATACTATATACCGTATTGGATTTTGAAGGTTATCAACACCACTATCAAAGCTCACACTACTGGGATGAGCCTGTGGACTTCCGGGCTGAACAAGCTCCATTTTTCCCATTATTACATGACAAAATACCATGTATCGTACTCCATTTTCGTCATCATCACAAAATTGTGCACTGTAAACAATCAGAACAGCATTAAAAGAAAAGCACAAATACAAATCAGAACAGAGGAAGGCAAAAGATCCTATTATGAGAAGTTGATAGAGCATGACATGCAGTAGGCAAGTAGCAGAGGTGAGCGCTATAAAAATATCCCCAGTACACACCATTCTAACAAGTAGCCAAAAAAGCAGTTAAGTACTGCTCATTCCATTGATCCTTCTTTAAATGAGAAGCCAGAACTTTTTACAAGAGCAATTTGACCCAGATAAGACCACAAGGAAAATTCCATATGTATATTAGTATGAGTAATGAATTGATGCAAAAACATTTGTCTTGAAAATAATTAATGAAATCTATTAAAATCACGAAAGTAGCACTCATGCAAGCAAAAGCATAAATTTCCTCCATTGACAAGACAAAAGGGCTCAGCTTAGCCTCTTGGCAGGCTTGTTCAGACTAGAATCAATTTGCAGCTGTGAGAATACAACAATCATTACAGGTAGAGCTAGAAGTTCACAGGTATAATCATTTGCTGGTGAATATAAGATAACAAAACAACATACAATCTTTATGCACCAGGGATGCACAATTTCAACGGCAAATACAACAACAAAGTGGACTGAAAATTCCAACCTGGCGTGACAGCAGTTTGCTGCAGAAAGATGAACACCAATGCCATATTTGGACTTAGTTGTAGAAGGTTCACAATATCCAAGCCCATATAACATTATATTAGATAGGTTTTTTTTGGAAGAAGCAAGCCAAGCATATTGAACATTTGCATCACCACGGCAACTTTTTGTTAATTCAATCTGCTTTTGGAAAAGCTGTAATCGAGTTTGCATTGACGTACTAGAGCAGCGTTGAATATCAAGTATGTCAGCACCACCAAAAGTGTGCATGCTTGAAAGAAACATCTTCTTTACTGTATCAAAATCCACCTTTTCATTAAAATTTTCAATTCCGGCAATATCTGCTTTAATACATTGATTTTCCTGAACAGCTTCATCAATTTTTTCCTCAGGAATCCTGTTGCAACTATCCTCAACTTCTATGACATTGTGGCCGGTAGTAGGTCTCTGAGAAATTTGAATATGCTTGACGAGGGCATTTGACTCTCCACTACACTCCTTTAACTTGGACTGATCCACACCATTTATGTCAATTTCAAGCTGCAGCTTGATCTCATTGGGAGCATTAGACTCCCGAACCATAGGCCCTTGACCATTTGAGCAATTGTGCTGGCGGCATTCATCTGCCTCCTCATCATCAACATAAATTTCTGGAAAGAAGCAGTCACCTGCTTCATCAATCCAAGCAATAGGTTGACGTATACCTGTCTTCATGTCCATGCGAAACATATACAAGAAATCCAGAGCATAACGATGGCCCTTCAACTCAACCTCAAGAACTGGTTTCTTCTCTTGAAATACCTTTCCAACTAAATGAACAAGATCTTGAGTAAAATCACTCCATTCACCATTTTGATAGAACAAAAGGCGCTGTGGCACCCGAGTCTTCATAAAATTTGAATAACATCGGAGTAATGAACTTCTAAAATGATACCCACAGCTCATAAGTTTGCCTTGGCTTCCAGCTAGTCTCTGCCGTTTCGCAAGCCTTTGGGTTGAAAAATTGAAAATGGGCCGCTCAGGTGACAAAAAGCGAGAAGCTCCAGCAGAATATGCTGCATAACGAGATGCTTGTTTTCTCTTCAGACCAAGCATAAGTCTACGCCTACTATTCGACACCTTTGCACTCTTGGCATCCATTTCTATTCTACTTGATAGATCAATCCCTATCAAGAAGTTCAAAACCAAAAGTTTGATACAAAGAAAACGGTGAACTCTAGCCTTCCACCAGCATTAAAGACAATGGCAAGCCCTGAATAATAAGAACAAAATTAACAGTCTAGAAACCTTCATAACCAACCATAGTAAAGATGCAAGACCTACTAATTTACTGATGTATCTCGTTCAAATAACAAGTAAAACTTAATTAGACACATTAAGCAATGAATAAAACTAGAAATGGTACGTATTACGTAGCACGACTTGAAGTCCAATAATTCATGATACTCTATCAACTGAAATGTTCATTGTCAACCAATGTCATGCACCATTACCACAATTCTTCTTCAAACTTATGATTGTCATGATGATCCACTCATAAATGCAACAACGACATCCCATTTCTAGTATAAAACCTAGTCGAACAAAGCTGTAACCAACAATTCCCGATACAAATGAGATCTTTGCTGAACTAATACCCTTGCCATCAAATCTTATTCATCTATTCTAGTAAACTCAGATGTCATGATTCAATTCAAATCACTTAATTAATCGAGGTGAATAAAAAATTAGAAGAAAATGGCTAATAAATCATCTGAATCAGCACCAAATCTGCAGAACTCAGGATCCTTACACATAGCAAATTATGAAAGCTAATAGGTAGCTAATTCTGACACATGAAAGAGTAATTAATCACTTATTTAAAAGTGCATAATCATTACAAAATATTAAGATATTAAGCATCATCAGAATTAAAAAAAAAAAAAAAACTGAGCCAACCATAGCGATCAATTTCGCCGAATTCAGCAGGATCATCATTTTTCCTCAAACAGAGAATTCAATCATGCAGAATTGGAATCGAACCGCCTCTGAGTTGTTCTTGAAGAGCAAAAGACCACGAATTTGAGGAAGACGACATCGTTATCAATTGTTGCAAAAGTAAGTAAATGAATTGATTCAAGATTTGAAATTTAGGTTTTCAGATCTGGGAAACATTTAAAAAAAAAAACAATTATTGGTGAGGAGAGAGATTTTGTTTCAGGTCTTTTTTTTCTTGATTTGACAAAAGGTGACATAACAAAAAAAACAAAACCTTCTACTTTTTCAAAAGTTCAATTATTCCCCCATATTTTTTTTTTTGCAAAGCACAAAAGAGACATACTTAACCAACCATTTATGGAATAATTTAAAACCCTCAATTCTTAATACTGTAAATGTTTGTTAATTATGGACTAACTCAAAAAGAAATCTAATAGAAAAAAGTAATACATACATCTTCTTATATTCTTTTTATTTTGTTGAAAATAAAAGCATAAATAATACAACTAAATTAATTTTTCGAAAAACTATTATATTATTTCTACACTCTTCAAGAGGTATTGTCGGCCACTTTGGCCGGCAACATACTTATTTTTTCTTTTTACTTTACTGAATTTTAGTTTTCTTTTTGCTTATATAGTGTTTCATGATCTTTTTGGCTTTTCCTTGCTTTTGATTTTTTAGATGTAGCTTTTTATAGTTTTCGGTATGTTACTTTTTATGGCTATTTTTAGAGGTTCCTTTTTCTCTTTTGTGCAAGAAAGAAGCAGAATGCTCATCAAATGGTAAGCAAAATTAACTACTGGAATCAATAACAAAACCTTCCTTTATTAGGCCGACTAAAGAATCAGTCCTCAATTGTAATACATTAGCAACCTATTTGGAAAGTTCCTCTTCTAGACTTTTATAAAGTTTATATATGATGTTAGCTATAGGCATGAGTCCAATATGGCAGTCATGCTAATAATTGTAATAGATGAAAAGGGAGCATTGAGGGAAGACTACTAATGTTCAAGATCGATGTTCTTAGTTCTTATAGGGGGAAGCTGTATATTTTTATTAGCAAGTGTGGTTCCAGTGCAATATAGGGCAATGCATAAGGCTATTTTTACAAATACAGGATTGGGTTGTTAATTATATAAATATAATTCCTCCAACATGGGTGGTTAATCTCTCAGCTAAAATAGCTAATTTCTTGTACTCTGAATGCTTGTGAGCTATTGCTTTAATGAAAATATAATGTTAAAAAAAAGTTTAGAGATTAATTAAAAAAAATTTATATGATTTGAGATTTAATGAGCAAATTTCAGAAATTAAATTAATTATAAAAATATAGGGATTTTATGATGTACTAGGCCAAATATGAGGGAGGTTAAAGTAATAATAACCTTTAAAATAAATGATATTCGTGCAAAGCAAGGAATTGTACCATCTATTATCTATATATTCCTTAGTATTATTGAAGCCAACTAGCCAAGTACTTACTATTGGAAAAAAAAAAAAAAACAAAGTCAGTACGGTCCATCAACAACAATAACAACACCGCAACAACCACCTCTCCACCGATCCAACACGGCAACACCACCACCACCACCACATACCAGACAGCTGTCATCTCAAATGGGAATTTATTTTTGTGGGTTTGGTGTTCCCTTTGCCTTGATGGAATAGTTACCGATAACGGGGATCAACCGTGGACTAAGCTTCATTGTGGACAGCAATTTCAATCGGGTAATTCAGGATTGTAATTAAAACTTTTTCTTTTTGTTTTTGTGGAAAAGTTTGAATCTTTTGTTGAAATTCTGAGATATGGGTATATGTTTAATTGTGTTTAGGTTAGTGCTGAAAATGAGTTTGTGATTTGGTTTTTGAAATTATCGGAAGTAACTTTGACAAGTTTTATGGTCTGGGTATGATGTTGTTTAATTCTTTTGAAATTATGTGGTTATTTATTTACTTATTTGAGTTCTTTAGACTTTTGTATCATGTGATGTTGATTTTACATCCAAATAAAATTTGTATTTTTGTTAGGGCGTACCACAAGATGGTATTTAATGTCATTTTTGTACTTGTTTAATGGCTAACTACAGAAAATTTAGTGGAAGGAGTTCTTAATGTAATATGATAAAAACCAGGATGAAAAAAATATATAATTTTTAATGTTAGGTCTTGTACCTTTATTATGGTTGGCGTACAAAGTTACCTGGATTGTTAATTTTCTAAACTAGTTCTTGTTATTCAGGGATTGCCAATCATCTACAATGGCACTTTGTCTTTGATACTAGTGGAACTAGAGTTCACAATCTTCTTTATATTTGAACTTTTGGATTTGAAGTTCTTGATAGAGATTGATCTATTAGGTAGAAATGGATGCCAAGATCATAAAGGTATTGGACAGTAGTCGTAGTAGACTTTTGCTCTGTTTAAAGAGAAAACGACCTTCTTGTTACACGGCTTATTTTTCTGGAGCTTCTCGCTTTTTGTCACCTGAGTGGTCCATTCCCAATTTTTCAACCCATAGGCATGGGAAACGGCAGAGACTATCTGGAAACCGAACCAAAGTGAGATGTGGGTATCATTTTAGAAGATCATTGCTCCGATGTTATTCAAATTTTATGAAGACTCGGATGCTACAATGTCTTATGTTCTATCAAAATGGTGGATGGAGTGATTTTACTCAAGATCTTGTTCATTTAGTTAAAGAGGATTTTCAAGAGAAGAAACCAGTTATTGAGGTTGAGCTGAAGGGCAATTATTATCTGCTGGATTTCTTGTATATGTTTTGTATGGACATGAAGACAGGTACATGTCAACCTATTGCTTGGATTGATGAAGCAGGCAGCTGCTTCTTTCCAGAAATTTATGTTGATGATGAGCCAGATGAGTTCTGCCATCACAATCGTGCAAATGGTCAAGGGCCTATGTTTAGGGAGTCTCAAGGGCCCAATGAGATCAAACTGGAGCTTGAAATTGACATTAATGGAGTGGATCAGTCCAAGTTAAAGGAGTGTAGTGGAGAGTCAAATGCCCTTGTCAAGCCTATTCAAATTTTTCAGAAACCCACTACCGACTGCTATGTCATAGAAGTTGAGGACAGCTGTAACAGGATTCCTGAGGAAAAAATTGAAGAAGCTGTTCAGGAAAATCAATATATTAAAGCAGATATTACTGGAATTGAAAATTTTAATGAAAAGGTGGATTTTGATACAGTAAGGAATATGTTTCTTTTAGGCATGAACCCTTTTGGTAGTGCTGAAATACTCGATATTCACTGCTGCTCTAGTATTTCAATGCAAACTCGATTGGAGCTTTTCCAAAAGCAGATTGAATTAACAAAATGTTTCCGCGGTGATGCAAATGTTCAATATGCTTGGCTTGCTGCTTCAAAAAAACTGCTACCTACAATCATGTTGTATGGGCTTGGACATTGTGGACCTTCTATAACTAAGTCCAAATATGGCATTGGTGTTCATCTCTCTGCAGCAAACTGCTGTCACACCAGGTTGGAATTTTCAGTTCAGTGTGTTGTTTTATTTGTTGTTGAAATTGTGCATCTCTGGTGCATAGGTTTTATGTTGTTCTGTAATCTTATATTCTATAGCAAATGGTCATGTCTGGATTTTTTAAGTTCACCTGAGATTTGATGATTATTATACCCTCAGTGCTGCAAACTGATTCTAGTCTGAGCATGCCTACCAAGAAGCTAAGCCAAGTTAAGCCCTTGATCATGTCAATGGAGGAAATCTTTTTTTATTATTATTATTATTATAAAATGCTAAGTTCATGATTTTAATAGATCCTATTGATTTTTTTTTTTTTACTTTTGCATCAATTGATTTCTTATACTAAGAAGAATATGAAATTTACCTTTTAGTTATATCTGGGTCAAAGTTCTGTTGTGAAATGTTTTGGTTTCTTTTCTAAAGATGAGTCAACGGAATGAGTGACATTGCAATTGTTTTTTGGCTACTTGTTAAAATGGTGTGTGCCGGGGATATTTTTATAGCATTCACTTTTGCCGCTTGCCTAGAGAACTGCATGTCATGCTTTGTCATCTCCTTTGCCCTTTTGTTTAATAGTGTTCTGATTATTTACAGTGCACAATTTTGTGATGTTGACGAAAATGGAGCACGACACATGGTATTTTGTCGTGTAACAATGGGAAAAATGGAGCTTGTTCAGCCTGGGAGTCCACAGACTCATTCCAATAGTGAGAACTTTGATAATGGTGTTGATGACCTTCAAAATCCAAGACAGTATATAATATGGAATATGAATATGAACACCCACATTTATCCAGAATTTGTTGTTAGTTTCAAGTTCTCTTCAAATGCTGAAGGTGATATGCTATTTCTCTTTAGGTTTCAGTTTCTGGATGAATAATGTGTTCTATATATGTTGACACATGCACCCTCGCACTCACGAATATATTATATCCATATATAAATCTCTTACAAATGAATGGGAGCTTGAAAGCTTTTCTATAGTGGATACATGCTTCCCAATCGCTGGTCATTTGCTGGATGGACCAATCTCCATGGATGCTGATGATTAAATCTACAACTCATAGTCATCTACTTTGGTTTGGGTTTTATTATGTTCAAGAGTTCAATCACCACTCGTCTTCTGCAGATGCTGTATGAATATCAGAATTTCTTTTTCTAAAAAACTTTCTTTCTACTTGACTTCTAGTTTTTTTTTTTTTTTTTTTTGCGTTCCTTCAGGGCTTTTGGCCAGAGATTATTGGAAGTTGGCAGTGGATTTCTCAACAGTTGACCTGAATCTGCCAATAGAATCTCCTGAAGTTGATTTAAATCTACAGACAGAATCTGTAAGGACACCAATTGTATTTTCACATTTCTTTTGCTTCTACAAGATTCATTGGCTAGATTCCATGTTGACTTATTTTGGTCTGTTTCATGAACAAGTAACGCACAGTATTATAATGACTAATTCCTACCAACTTAAATTTTTTATTTGAAACTTTGTTACACTCTATTGGGTATAGTTTCTGCAGCTACTTCTGGCAATAGTGCCTCTATGGTGCTTTAGTAAAAAGCTTCTTCTGGGGTGCATTTGAAGCATGCTGAGTAAGCCACTGCCTTAAGGAAATGATTTTGCCTTAAGCGTTAATGCATCTAAGGACACTATGGTTGTAGACCAAATATGGTCTTAATAAAAGACTTTGACAATGTAATGTCTTGTCTTTTCTTTTGTTAATTTTGGCTGGGGAACAGCTGGGGAGTGGTACAGTACTGGGTTAAAGTATCCAACTGTCCATCTATTGCTGCGGGGTGCATAGCTGGTTCAAACTTGTTTTGGATTTTTGCCTCTCAAATTTGACCTTTTTTTTTACTTAGAGGAAGTAAATTTTTCAATGTATATGATAAAATCAATTTTGTAAGATGTTGATGTGGGGCTGGGTACAATGAATGGCATTTGAGAAGTTGGGTCATCCTTTGTACTTGAAGCGTGCTAGACGATTGAGCATAGTCATGCAAACTAACTTTTAAGTAACTTGTTAAACTAGTGTATTTTCATTTTTTTGTTCTTGACGTTGATGAGCCAATTACAGTTGATAATATTCATGTGATTCTTTTGGGCTGTTAGTATCTTACTTATATCATTGCTATTTTCCATTCACCTGATTGTTAGCATTCTTTTATTGTCTTTAGGGAAGCAATAACCAACAGTCCTCAGAATCCGGACCATATCTAGGCAAAGCTTCAAGTCTTGGTTCAAGCAATGCAAGGACGCCTAAATCTCCTTTTATGCCTTTCCCTATGTTGTTTGCTGCAATCTCAGATAAAGTTCCTGATAAAGAAATGGAGCTTGTATTTACTCATTATGAGCATTTCCAGGTACGTTGAATAACATGGCATTTCGTTATCTTTCTGTATTAGTTTAAATATTTTCTAATGTCCTACTGTCTTTTTCTTCCCGTTGACCTTTTGTTCTATTAATAATATCAGGCCAAGAAGATAAGCAGGGGAGATTTTATCAAGAGATTGAGATTGCTAGTTGGAGATGCTTTACTGAAGTCAACAGTAGCAAGCCTCCAATACAAGGTACATCTTACCCTTAATACAAATTTTTAAAATGAGAGTTGGCCATCTGGTTATTGGCCTGAGATTTTCTTTTTGTTATTTGTCGATGCATGATAATGAGAAGGTTTTGCGAGGGGATAGGCATAAAAAAGAATCCAACCAAATCTCTAAACAAAAGAAAGTTCTGTTAACCAGTCCTTATATTTTATTTCTTTTTATAGTTTCTGACCATTTTGGTTATGACATGCAATATACAATTTTGATATCTATTAACAGTTAACCAAATCTATTCAACTTTATTTTTTGTCTTTTCATAATTTCTAACTCATCAAAGAGGGCAAAAAATCTGTTAATAGAAGTTGGAAATGTCACAACATGGCTCAAATTGGCAAGGAGACACATCACCTCTGTACTTGTCCCCAACGTGATTAGTGGGATGAGGTGTGCCTCTGTTGATAAGTAGAAATTAGCTTATTAACCATTGAGCAAAGGTCTAGACATGTGATACTCTGGGTTGCTTTTAAAAGAGCTGCAGTACCCTTGTGGAACGAAAAGGAGAAGCAATTTAACCTGTACCTAAGAATCATTTACTTTCTATTTGGTGATTATCTCAAGTTTGCTTCCTGGATGTTGTAGTTCTTGATGAATAAATATTCATGGAAGGTTGTTTTGTGCTTCTTGTGACTTTTTTTTTTTTTTTTTTCTCTTTTTCTTTTTTTTTCAATGGCTGCTTGTAGAGTACACCATAGTGCTAACTGCAGTGCTCGAATAGCCGCTAATCTATCTCTCTTGCTCTCCTTTCCCACTGACCTACACAACTGTCAAGTAACCGATCAGATTGACCCATGTATCCTAATTGTCTCTTCCTCTCTCAATGACTCATATCAGAGGTCCTTTTACATTTTTGGTTGAATTGGATATTGAGTTGTGTTTTCAAATTTGAATTATATCAACTGAATGTAATTGCACACTTGATTCAGATTGCAAAAGAATTTTTAGACTAAAGTACTTTAAAGCATGGCACATTGTGAGCTTTATCTTGTGTCTCTTGCTGCAAGGTAAAATAATTGTACCTCTTATTGTGAGGTAAAATTAACTTGTGCTGTCCTTTCTTCATTGACTGTAAGCGAACTGTCAACTCTGAGCCAGGTAGATACAAAAAACTATTGAACTAGTTGTTATTCAATATTTGTGACTATTTCACCATTCAAATTCATTTCTCATGGTATTTTTTATTATGATGTATTGATGCAAGCTCTGTTGCCATTTGTAGGTGCCATTCAAGTTTGTGGTGCAGACACCTAAACCAACCATGGAAGGTTGAATTGGCCTCTGTTCAACAATGCACCTTATGCACTATGGTGCACTGTTTGTGGGAATTTTGGGTAAAGCCTGTTCGATGCTTGTGTGCGCTAGGTTGAATGCGTCGATATGAAGCTGTGAATAGTATGATGGCTCTTTATAGGTTTTGTAGGTCTCAGGTAAACTGGTAGATTTCTTATATTTTCTTTTTTTTACTGAAAGGTTGCTGCAACTTGTTTAAATGAAACATGGTATTTTATAGAACAACTTGCAAGAATTTACAAGTTTTGCCAGAATTAGTTTCATCTTGCATCATGACAATACTAATGGTTCATCTGCTATGGATTATGACTATATACAATGAAGGGCTTCTGCAGTGAAGAAGGCTTGTAGAGTTATGGTTGCCATTTTGTTAGAGTTTATATGATTTATCCATTGCTTCAATCTAAATAAGCTAGCCAATGACTTAAAGAAACAAAAGTTCAAGGATTTAACTAACCTGCTAAAAATAGCCAAGCATATCAAGTTTTAAGTGTAATCATGGTTTTGGACTTGATATTTATTAAATTAATAATTTTATTATTAAAAAATTAATAAAATTGGAAGAATTCTTTTAAGTATTAAAGGAGATACTTCAGTGATAAATATAAAGAATTGTTTAGTGGTAATGTGAAGTTTAATATATAGGAATAAGTACAAATAAGTATCTTGTGGTTTAAATATTTTAATATCAGGACTTTGTGGTTTTTTTTGGCATTTTAGTACTCTGTGATTTCAAAATAGTAGCACATAGGTGACAAAATTTATCACAATTTGTGATTTCTCTCTCTTCTAGCATCTAAAAAAATTGATTTCAATTTTAGTCAATTTCTCACAATTTTAGCATGAATTTAGCAATAGTACCGCTATCCATAATGTTTAAAATCTTTTTTAAAAAATAAAAATATTTTTATTTTTTTCTTTTATTTATGTTATTATTACCACTTCAACTATTATAGATAGACTTATTTTATTTTTCTCTATCAAATTGTATTAAAATTTTAATTCTTTTTATACTTTAGGAGAGAGAAATAACGAGTCGTAACAAATTTTGTCATTTAAGTATTATAAATATGAAACCACAAGATACTGAAGTGTCACAACAAAACCACAAATTTCTAATATTAAAACATTAAACTACATGGTACTTATTTGTACTTATTTCTAAATTAAAAGATGATATTAGATTAAATTTTTTTTATTGATTTGAGATAATTGTAAGAAAAATTAGAAAATGAGTAAAAGAATCCGGTTTTTGACCTTGGAAAACATTTAAAACTTTTATAGAATATGATTGATTCTTTTAAAGTAATTCATTACTTATCAAATTGAGAACTAAATATTTACTTGCACTTTAAAGGTACAAATTTTTTTGGTTAATTGTCACTTAAGTTTTAAGCCAAAACTAAGTAATAATTGCAGCTAGCAAACTAATTTGGTTACTTGTCACTTAATTTTCAAGCCAAACCAACTCTTTGTTGATTTGATTGGCTTATTATTTTAGTCCCAAGCTCTATGTGGATCAATGCGTTTTCATGAGTTTGGATTGGCTCCCTTCTTTATAAATTCTAATATACATTATAGTTGTATAATTCATGCAATTATTTCCTATCGGATCCCTTTGAATTTCATACTAATTGGAAATGGATTTTTTTAGTGTTAGCTCACTCTCACAGGACTGCAACCATTCTAACTAACATTTTTTGTGGTTTCAGAGAATTTAACTACATAAAAATCAAGAACGGGGAGCCTTCTCCTTTTTCAATCCTTTTTTTAGTTTTAAAAATGAGTGATTATCATTCTCCAACCTTTATTGCTTCTCCTTGGCATTGTTTCTACAACTATAATTCAAGGCATAATATTCATCTCCAATATTTTACAAAAACAAACTCAAGAAAAGACTGTATTGGAGAAAATTGAAAGATACATGCATGTCTAGCTAGCAATTGTTACTACTAAAAGCTTGGCACTTTTTATTTTCTGATGTAAAACAAAGCTTGGCACTTCTCCACTTCTATTATTATAAGTGAAACCTTGAAAATTTTTCTACTTTTATGGTGAAACCTCAATCATTTAAACAAAGTTATAAATGATGAATGTTGCTGAGAATGAATACCATCAATATTTTAGCTTTCTTCTTCTTCTATTGAGCTTACATTAATTACATTATTTATTACTGATTTTTTTTTTTAACAACTTGATCAATTCATTAACAACTTTATCAATACATTATTTATTACTGATTTTTTTTTTTTTTATGGGGAAAGGGGAGAGGTCAGGACTCGAAGTTAAGACCCTCTACATTGCTAGTGAAAGTTTTAGCCACTAAGCCAATGTTGCGCTAGCCATTATTTATTATTGATTGAGCACCACATAAAGAGTTAATAAAATAAGAACTTACATTTATAAAACTAACCTTAGAGATGTTCTTTTGTAATTTTTTTTTTTGAAGTTAAATTGTTTGAAAAGGTTCATATAACCAGGTTGAAGGAAATTTAATTTTTTAGACCAAAAAAAAAATTTAACAAATCTAGATAAACATCATTGGATAAACTGTATCTTTTTTGAAAGAATAAAAAAAAATATATGTATTTATAAGATTTAACTTTACTTTTTTTTGTTTCATTTTTTATATAAAAAAACTAATCAACACTTAGATGGTATTTGATTCAACCGATTGAGATAGCTAATAGGGATTTTTTTTTCAATCAGCTAAATTTTAGATGTTTTATGAAATTTTTAAATCAACAACCAATGGCTATTTTTATTTAAAATAGTTAGAGATTTGATCAGCTCCGTTTTAAAGTTTTTTTCTATAAGTTAATAGCTAATTTGAATTTACTATTTTATTCTTATTAAAAACAACTAATTACAAATAACTTGTTTTAAATTAAAAGTATATAATTAATTTTTATAATCAACAATGAAATAAATGTTATTTTAAATTATAATTATAACTAATAATTAAATAATTATAATCTTTTATATTTTTAGTGTTTTTAAATAATTATATAAATAAGATTTACATTTAAAAGCTCATTTTAAAATAATTTTATTAATAATTTTGATAATACATAAATTTACATATAATAAGTTATTATTTATCACTATAAATTGTTTTTAAACTATTTACATAGCTAAAAAAAATTATAAGAAATATATGAAATTATATTAAAAAGTAAATTATGCCCTTAATAGTCACTTTATATATTAATAGTAATAAATAATAAAAAATTATCAAATAGTTCATATTTATGAGCTATGGCTATCAACTGTTTACAACCATTATTAGCTATCAACTGTTTACAAACAGCAGAAACAAATAGATTTCTAAGTCTACACGCTTATCCATATTTAAAAATGGCAAAACGCATATTTAGGCCCCTAAACTATCATACTTTTTGACATTGAACCCCTGAACTTTGAAACGGTAATATTGAGCCCCTGTACTTTTTGAATGGTGACATTGAGTTGACAGAACCCACTAACGGTGTCAAATGTTGGTTCGGTTCAGTTTTTTGATTTTTGGTTTTTGGAATATTATATAAAATAATTTTAAAATTACATAAATAAAATATTTTTAAAATTAAAAAAGTGAAAAGAATGTCAAAAAAGAAAAAATAACCGAACCGAAATAAGTTAGGTTTGGTTCAGTTATGTTTTAGGCATTTTTAAACCGAACTGAACCGACATTTGACACCGTTAATGGGTTCTGTCAACCAGGGGCTCAATGTCACAATTTAAAAAGTACAGGGGCTCAATGTTACCGTTTCAAAGTTCAGGGGTTCAATGTTAAAAAACATAATAGTTCATGAGCCTAAATATACTTTTTGCCTTTAAAAATTTACAAAACAATAAAAACATAGGTTATGACTCATTTTTTTTAAGTTGTTAAAATCTTACGCCCTTTTTTTATCATGAAATAAAAGATTTCATTTAAATGAAGAAATTTATAAAAAAAAAAAATCAAAATTAGTATTAAAATGAATTCAACTCTGAACAGTCACTATAGCTTTTTTTTGATAGCGAATGGCATTGCGTTTTTAGGAGGAAAAAAGCTGGTTTGAGAAGAAAAGTGATTTTCTCAAAGTGTTTGGTTAATGACTAAATTGAGTTTTGAAAAAAGTAAGTAAATTGTGCTTTTTGAAAAAAGCTGGTTAGAAACAACAATTTTTTATTTTTATCTCAAAAATACACTTATTAAATTCTTTGAATTACAATAATACCACTATATAATATTCTTTTATTTTTCTCACTTATTCAATATTTCCCTGGCAAATGTGTTATTATGGAAAAAATATATATATATTTATTTAATTGTTATTTTGATAAATTTTATTATATAACATAAACTAAATAAATGTACGTGTGTTATTAAAAATTAATAAGTATTAAAAATAATTTATTAATTATTAACATAAATAAATATCAAAATTACATTTTTTTTAA
>CATIWO010097762.1:0-25769 GCA_949673435.1 Macaranga tanarius | reverse complement strand
CTAGTATAGTTTTTAAAACGAAAACATTTATCTAAAATATGATAAATTTCAAAGGGCAGTAATCATTTTTAATACTGATAAATTCTCACAAGCATTTTGCAATCTCGAAATATGAACCTTTTTATAATAAATCTTCATTTCACAAGAAATAATCAAATACTTTTAATAATACTAATAATTCCAAACGATCAAGGATAAAATTTTCCTTTTTCCGAAATAAAACTCAAAACCTTTCAAATTATCAAATGGATCCTTGATTTCTTTTAAGAAGTTATTTAATAAGGATCATCACAAAACTATAGTCTAGAATGCTTATTTTAAATAAATACTAAATCCGTAAAATTCCATAAAAATTGAAATTCAAAAGCTAAATAAAGCTTTATTCCAAAATTATCACAAATAATAATATCCCATAATTAAATTACTATCACAACAAATTTCCATCATACAATGGTCATAAGGTTTCATGATCCTCACTATTAAAGTTGAGAGTTTTGATCAATACATACATAACATTATTATTAATCACATTATTATCAGATGGTAATTCATATCATTTCTCACAATAGATAATCTCAAACCTTCCCCGAAGGAATCAACAATATACAACAACTCTCTTTCTCACATCTCGTTTCAACTTTCTTTTCATGGGTTACACTAGCCAATTCACATTTTCATTTCGATATTATCGTATGCATACATATAAACTACAAGGATTCGCCCCAAAGGCACCTCTGAATCCCTGCGCTGTCCCAAAGACAGTTATCAATCGAGTGGCCAGCTCTTCATCCCCAACTCATCCCATATACATATACATATATACTCTCATATATATATCATTACATTTCCATTATCAGTTATTCATAAGGATTTAGTCCCTTTGTCTGAGACTTCCCAATTTACAGTAATTTGGGTGTATTTTATTCGATAATACAAATCAATTGACAATTAATCAGAATTATCAAAACTAAAGAATTAAATCTCGTTCCCGAGGTTCTAAGGTTCTCGAACATCATTGTACGATTCGGTTCGTCGATGCACCTTAAACAAGCGTAAACAGTTATAAACGGACGCGTTACTGTTCATAGAGGCGCGAGCATAGTGCAGGGGCACCAACTTCCTATGCAGAGGTGCCGACTGCGCGTCGCAGAGGCGCTGGTCACCGGCAGAGGCACCGACTTCCCGAGCAGAGGCGCCGCCCTCTCACCATTTCGGAGGCATCCCGACTTCCCATCACGAAGACGCCGTCATCGTGGGTGAAGGCACCGCCCAGCGTCGCGGAGATGCCGCCCATAAGTGCAGAGGTGCTGCCCACCATGGCAGAGGCGCCGCCCTCTGGCCATCTGGGTCAGTTTCGACAGCAGCAACCAAATCGACAAAAACTCAATTTTACATAAATTTAGGCATGCCAGAAGTTCATTTAACAACTCTAAACTGAAGATACATGCATAAACAACTCACAAACACCAAAAGCAAGCCTAAATCTACAAATTTATGTATCAAATACCCAAAATTTCAGAATTGAAGCTTATTAAAAATAAAACACAAAAACTTTAATTAAATCCACCACTCACAATTTTCTCCAGCCGAATTCGTTCTAGCTTGATGGATTCGAGTTCCTCTTCCAATTTCAGACCAATTTCTCTCTTTTTTTTGCTTCTGATCTCTACTTCTCCTTCTTCCATCTCTTCTTCATCTTCCTCCCATACTTTTCACTATTCCTCCCATACTTTTCACTATTCCTCCCATACTTTTCACTATTCCTCCCAACCACTCTCCTTCTTCTTCCTTTGGCCCCTCATCTTTTCTTTCTTCCTTCTCAACTCCAAACACTTCCAATTGTTACACTTTAGTCCTTTATTTCCTTTCAATTACATCCTTAAATCTTATTCAATATAATATAATTTTAATGTCATATTTAATATTCTCATTATTATCTTATCTCCAGATAATAAAATCTCTTATCAAAATATCAACTCAATTACAAAATAATAAACTCCAAATCATTAAATTTAATTAACTGAAGTAATAACACTTTGAATTGTTATTAGTGAACAGTAATCCGGTTCTGGGATACGGATGTTACAGAAGTACTAGTTTTACATAGTTTTATAAAATATTAGTTTTAAAATCATATAATAATACTAAAACTAATGGTACTGACATTATACATTAGTTTTTTCATTCATATTATGTTTGATTTAATAACATTAAAATCAAAATTATGTAGTTTTATAATAAAATTACTTAAAAGTTAATTATATTTTATATTAAATTAAAATTTTTAATTAATATAATATATTATAGTAATAACATAATAAATAGTGGTTAATTTGTATTAATAGAAAATTAGAACTATATTATTTAATATTAAAATTTAGTACTATGGTGGTTAATAAAATTAATAGAATTATTCATATAATACCAAAAATTAATAATTTTTTTAATAATGTTAACAAATTAGTGACCTAGTATTAAAATCATATTTATTGATATGATACCTAGTTATTGATACCTATACTAGCTATAATACTTATAGTTATAGTATTATATACTAAACTATGTACATAGTTATTCACTAAGCATTTTAGCTTTAGTTAATACTCAATAGTTAGCAATTAATTGATATTTAATAATGAATAGAAGTACTAGTTTTACATAGTCTTACAAAATATTAGTTTTGAAATCATATAATAATACTAAAACTAATGGTACTAACATCATACATTAGTTTTTTTATTCATATTATGTTTGATTTAATAACATTAAAATCAAAATTACGTAGTTTTGTAATAAAATTACTTAAAAATCAATTATATTTTATATTAAATTAAAAATTTTAATTAATATAATATATTATAGTAATGACATAATAGATAGTGGTTAATTTGTATTAATATATAGAAAATTAGAACTATATTATTTAATATTAAAATTTAGTACTATGGTGGTTAATAAAATTAATAGAATTATATATATAATACCAAAAATTAATAATTTTTTTAATAATGTTAACAAATTAGCGACGGATTTTTATATTCGTCGCTAATTAGCGACGAATTTTCTTATCCGTCGCTAATTTATCGACATATTTAACATCCGTCGGTAATTTTAGCGACGGATTTAACATCTGTCGCTAAATCCATTAGTAATCAGGCGCCAATTTTTCGCACAAAATTTTTTATAGCCTTTACCGATAAAATTTTATCCATCGGTAATTTAGTTATCCGTCAATAATTAGCGACAGAAATCTATCCGTCGGTAAATCATTACATTCTAATAGTGCAATCACCAAAAGATTACACTACAATGGACACTACTTTAAGTGTCCAAAAAGTCCAATGAAGAAGAAGCAAGTGAGGAGGCTGGGCTCCTCACGGTAGTGAGGAAGTAGCTCGCAACTATGAACAGGCTCCTTAAGGTCGCGAGCCAGACCGTGAGTAGCCCAGGAAGAGCCATTCACTGTGCAAAATGGCCTAGGGTGTCATGGTTGCACCCTCATGGTTGCGAGCAGACCGTGAGCAGCCCCAGCTTGGCCAAACTTCCCCTTTGCCTTCCTAATGCTTTTCAAACCATTCCAGACTCAAATATAACTCAAATCAAACTTAAAAATACTTCATAAACATACCAAACATCACAAATTCATTCATTAACACATAATTCTCAATCATTCACAAGTTTAAAGCATCAATATTCATCATTTCAACTAGAAACAATCTATTCACACATTGTATCTTATTCAAAAGCGTGCATTCAAAGTATGTACATTTCAATACAACAGTTAGTATCCGGCCAGACCTTTCCTTATATAATTTCCTCACACTTAGCCTCATTGGCTATATTCCTCACAATTTTAATATCAATCAAATGGCCATTAGTGAGACTATCCGCTCGGTTCAGTCTTACTTCTCACATGGGTAGCTATACACCCGGCTCAGCTTGCCCATCTCACAATCACATATCCTCACATTCCTCACATGTTTCACTTTCAAGTGAAACCCAACACAACCAACATAATACAATAATATTTCAATGTAATTGCATCTCACAAGTTATCATTATTAATTCACCAATATTTCATCTATGCTCACATTCATAGCATTCAACATACAAATTTATAAATGGAAAATATATCATTCATATACCAAAAGTATACCAATCATATACCAACAATATACCATAAAACACACTCATATCATCATTTGCTAACAAATCCTCCCATTCTTAATACACAAAAAGGTAGAACTTATTCCACATCATATTCAACACAATTGCATCAAAATAAATTATTATATTAACAATTCATCTACCATCACTAATACATAATTCGTTCATATTTATTAAATGAAAACACAATTATGTACAATAGAGTTTAGCCTATATATATACATATATAAATAATTACTTACCTCTAAGTGCTTCCTACTTCAAAAATGGTCTTTCTTCTAATTAGGAGTGCCTTCTTTCCTTTTATCAACTCCTTCATATAGTCATTCATCAATCTCCCAAAACAACCATTACACTTGCACCAAATTCAACTAGATGCAATTAAATATTACAAGTTCAATATAGCCATATAATGCATACAGAAGTCCAATGACCATGAAAATAATAGTAAAATTAGTTATATGAGTCTTCTAACAATTCAAATTGGAATTACTTAAATCAGACATGTATAGAATTTATTATGAATTTTAGATTAAAATCGGGTGAAACAGGGCTGACAGCAAGAATTAAAAAATGTTAAGCCTTGTCAAACCATTTTAACAGTAATTTCAACTCAATGTTAAAATACAAAAATTGTAGAAGACTCTCTGAAGTTTTCAGAGCATCTGACCATGGTCAATTTAGAGTTCTACAACCCTAGATATTACCATATAACCATCACATAAGAAAATTCACAAACCAGCCTATATGCTACTACTGTCATGTTTGATACATAAAGTTCATGATGCTCTAAAAAATCATAGACACCTTTTATAATCACCAAATTCATACAAACTCTAAATATATGGGTTTAATTTTATTCCCAACTAAAATCACATAATTAACATATGTAGAGAATTAATTATAAATTTTTAAGTCCATTCGGGTAGAACAGGGCATCAGCATGAGTAATATAATATCAAACCTGATTCGACCCTCTTAATAGCAGATTCAATTTAAGCACAAAATATAAACATTTTAGAAAACTCTCTAACATTTTTAGAGAATCTAACTATGCCCAAATCAGAGCTCTATAGCTCAAGTTATAATCAGAACAAGAGGACTGAAAAATAGGATATACAGAACCCGAAATTTCATAAATTAAAACTCAATTAAATTCAATTAAAAACACAAATAGAAATTACCAATTAATTCTTTAATGGATATAAGACCTTCTAATACTCCCCAAAGCTATGAATTTCTAACTTGATCAACATAAAAAACTCTCCAAAAAGTTCTCAAGAAACACTATCTTCTTCTTCCTCCCAATCTCTACATATAACACACACGTATACATATACACCCACATACACATATACACATTACCTAATCAAAAGCTTCCAAGTTACCTCCCTAAAGTCTTCCCTCATAATGAATAATTATCACCAATTACAAATTTTAATAATAATAAGTAATAATAATAATAAAACTAGATAATTATAACCAAATATCTTCACAATTCCATATTGGCTCTTTAATGAAATGACATAAATTCACAATACCCCATAACTTTCTATAGTGACAATTTACTTTAAACTTATCTTATAATTTAATCCCTCTCTACAACTTATACCCATTTTCAAACTTAAATAAAGTCTACTAATTTTTATGCATAAAATACAATACATACATCATAAATACATATGCTAAAGGGTGGGTGTTATAATAACCTCCATTCTTCTCTTTCCCCTTCCTTTTGTCTTCACCAGATTCATGCATCACATTCACAGTTTCTCTTCTTTCTTCCATTTTAGATTTTAAAGCTCCCTTCACTAATCATTTTGATTCCAATTTCATGTAAATTCATCCAAGTTTGGATTTTATTTATTTATTCTTCATAAAAATAATTTTATTTTTAAAGATTTTTAGGTTGTGCATTATATATTTATTGTCGTAATTGGGCTTATTATTTGATGAGATGCTACAGTGTGGTCACTCTCTAACTATACGAACATATCATGCATTCTTTTCTATTCTACGGATAAGGGAAGAAGTTTTTGCACTCTTAGAGAAAATGAGAAAGATGAACCATTAACCAACTACTGATACCTACATCATATTGATTAGAAATTTTAGTAGATGGCTTCAGTTTAATAATGTCTTTTAAGTTATGGAATGAGATGGGTGGTAATAAGTTAGATCCTAATCGTAGCTCATACATAGTGTTAATACATGGACACTTTTTTTTAAAATGGAAAGTTGGAGGAAACATACAAATACTATACAGGTATGAAGGAAAAATAGTTATTAGTAGATCCTAAGATAGAAGAGATGCTTCAATCATGGTTATACAATAAGAAAATAGCTTAGATTTAAATTGCAAAATCAAAAGGTAATCAATTTGATTGCAATTGGTTATAGAATCAAACTAGAGCAACTTTTAAAGGACTTAATTGTGGGAAAGGTTTTCTTTAGAAAGCTACAACTATATCAGTTGTAAGAGAGGAAGGAATTTTTCATTTTGGGACCAATAGGCTCTCTTGTAATATTAGGTCTGAATAAAAGTGTGTTTGCCTATTGACCATTTGCAGCATCTAATGCCCCATAGACACACAGAAGTGCACAAATAGGGTAAAGTTTGAGAGTGGTTCATGTGTTATTATTATTATTATTATTATTAAAAATTTATATATATATGTGTGTGTGTGTGTGTGTGTGACTGACATGTCATCAACTTCTGTTAGATTTAACAGTATAGGACTAACATAACAATTTTTAAAAATTTTATGAACTCAATTGTAAAACTTTTATCTTATAGGACTTAATTGAAAATTTCATATATCTTTTAGGACTAATAATATCATTATCCCTAAAAGATAAGTATAACAATTGAAATAGGAAAGAAGCAATGACTTTCTATTTTCTACATCAATATTAAATTCTTGGACTACCTTAACATTAACCACACCTCTTAAGAAGTTTGCTTCACCTAATACGTTAATCAAATTATAAAAAATTGGTAAAAATGATATCTTTCTATCAATTTTAATATTTCACAATTAAGTCCCATTTTACCCTTGCTCATGTATGGTTCTTTTTACTCTACCTTCATACATGCCTTGACCATCGTTTTATTTAAGTAAAAGCTAAGTTCTTTGATTTACATTTAAAGAGTTGAATTAAACTAGAGATGGGTTTTATAGATTTTGGATTGGAAGTGAAGAAGAAGAGACAAGTGGGACGTGATAAAGAATCAGGTTCATATTCCCTCCTAAAAGGTTTTTTTTATTAGATAAAAAAATTATAAAAGTAAAATAATGAAGAAGAGGAAGAGATGTGTCAGAGGGTATATTTGTCATTTTTTACTTATTTAACAGCTAAATAATGGAAAATGTAACAGAAGGAGTAAGTAGTTGAATTTGTGAAAAAATAAGGATGATTATATATATTTTTTAAACATTATGGATGAAGTAATACAACATAGTAAAACAGAGGAGGTAAATAGTAATTGATCCTAAAAAAACTCTAATTTTAAATTTTATATAAAAAAAATAGGTGATGAAAAATTTTCTATATAATAGGGGCTGCTTCACGGACACGGTTCTACAAATAGTGAAACCAAACTAGAACCGGCCTCTTTCTTAGTTCATGCTTTAAGTTTTAGTTTGGAACTGCCAATTCATGGGGTTGTAGATTTTAATTCCATTTAGGGAGAAACTAACCTTGAACCAACCTCTTCGGCTCCAAATCAGTTTGAAGCCAGATCCAAATTTGACCAATTTTGGTCTCAAATTTGATTGGATCTGTTGGTCTCTAGCCCTTTTAACAATGAATCATTTAGTATGCCAGGTGATCTAAGGTTCACTAACTTTAGGGATCTAACTTCTATCAAACGGCAAGTTAAGGGACCAAAGCTTATTTGAATTCTTAAACTAGTTGTAAGGGAATAACTTCGTTTAATGCTGAAAGTACTTGAAAGTAATATTGAAGAAATTAAATAAAAAAGGATTGAAAGCAAGGGAAATCAAATAAAATACATAATTAAAAAGCTAGAGATTTCATTGAAATAACGAGAGAACTGATTTATAAACAAAGTTAGATTAAACATGAATATGAACAATTTGAAAGAAAAGTTAAATTAAAAAGAATAGATTGTTAATTTTTGAAGTAATATGTAGTTATCTTGAGTTGGTTATGTAGATTGGTTGTACTTGTGTAGAATTGGTTGTCTGATCCCTCTTTGTAGGAAAAAGAGCTCCATTTATCTGCTATATTGATAGCTACTTCTTTGCCCCACTAACACACATTTCTATCGTATCTCCTTTTTACTTCAACTTCCTAATATGTAAATATCTTAAATAACATCTCCATCTTATTTTAACTTCTCAGCATTTAAAATTTCATTGAGAACCACTTCTTTCCTGCAATAATTAATTAATTATATTTGAGTTTTAGGCTTGTAATTTTTATGGGCTCTACAAAATATAAATCCAGTTCAAAACAATGCCCCTGCATATAAATGACTTATAAAAGCCTATTTATATGCATAAATGTTCACTTTTACGGCTTTGTGACAAAAATCTTATAGAGATCCTTAACTATGAAGAGAACTATTGGAGAGAGCCTTGTAGTGATCCTTAGCATTGAAGAGAACTCTTGTTAGAGAACCTTTATAGAGAATCTTATTAGGAAAATCCTTGTAGAGAACTTTTGCATTGAAGAGAATCTTCATGGAAACTCTTACATATGGTTCTCCCTATTGTTATTGCACTTCACCTGCTACACTAATTTCAATGAACGTCCATTTATTAGAGATTCATGGCTAGAAGAGCTGTTATTGCACTATTAGGCTTAACATTAGTTGTGTGAGTTTTCCAATGACCAGATCTAGCTTTTACCATATTGCTAGTGATCTCTTCTCTTAAGTGGCAATAAATGTTGCTCCAATAATCACAAAGGTCACGGTTAAATAAGCTTTCCCTACTTAAACATCAAACAACAGCTCCGTGATAAGTTTTATAGTGATGGTAGCCTAATTTGGTTTCTTATTGGCTTCGTCGGTGTGCCTAGCTTTCACCAGCGGCGAAGACTTTAACCATACGATGTTGACTACATCTCCAACACCAAAGGGATCCATGTTTTCCTCGACAGTAGCAACTCCTCTCATCTTATCACTATTTGATGCTCCAATGACAACATCGATAAGTACTCTTCCACCGGATGTTAAGCTAACAGCTTTACCACTCCCTTGATTGGCAACGACAAAGGAGACTAGATCTCCTTCTTGATCAATTCAAGGTGATCTTCCCTCTTACTGACCAATATCTAACACGATTTCTCTTAGCAAATTTCATTGGAGCACTGACACTAAAATAAATTCTTTTTTATTCTTTGTGACGATCTGTTGGTGATCTGTTTGACTTGAACTTGCCTGTGATCTCTGTTGTGGTTGATTCTCTTTTAAAATTTAGAAAAGAAAAGAAAAAATAATAATCCTCAAATAAATAAGGTGGCCAAGAGGCCTACCTTATGTTATTAAAAAAACTACTATAAATATGTATAAGGAAATAAGCCTTAAAGCTTATAAATAGGAAGAAACTCTTTAAATAGCCATAGTTCATCTTTACATTGTTTAGTACAGTAGGAGTTCTTCCTATATGGCCATGATGACGTCCTTACATCATAGTCTTTATCTTTTCATCATTTCCCATATAGTGGGAAAATATTATCCATTGATGCTCTGTTTATTGTTGATGAAAGATTGAAGATTAAAAGTTGTTGCATTTATAGAAGCCACTGGAGGAAAGGGATCCCTATATACTAATGTTATTTCTTTTCTTTTAGAGAACATTAAGATCCCCTTGTTAATCCTATCATGCACTATATTTTTTAACACCCAACAATTGTTAGTTGAATGATTATTGGAATTATGGTCTTTATAATAGTCTCTACATTTCAACTCTTCTTTTATTGGTGCTTTGTAGTCTGCAGGAAAAGTGATGAACTTTTCTTTCACTAGATAATAAAAAATCTACTCAGTCTTAGACACCTCAAACGTGAATTGAGCTTGTGCACTAAAAGCATATGGCTTTTTCTATAGCTATAGTATTTTTTTAATGAGGAGAGGACAAACGTAGGATCCATGTGTAGAAAGATCTGCAATAATGATCTCCTGATTATGGATCTTTTGGAAATAGGTCCCCATGGTTGCCTTCCTCCTTTGGTTCTCTTTACGAAGGAGGTCCTTATATTCTGCCACCTTTGTCGATAGTTCGTAGAAGTTCCTAAACTCCATTCCTTGGAACTTTTTTCTAAGCTCAATGTCCAGCCCTCTCTGTGCTATTGTCACGTATAGTCTATGGTAGAAAAATCTTATATTGGTTCCTCATTTTCTTAAATCGAGCAATAAAAGAATCAACATTTTTTCCAGGTCTCTGTGTCATTTTAGACAATTCAGCAACATCAACCTCTGGCTTCATCCTGAAGAATTGAGTATGGAATACTCTCTCCATCTCCTGCCATGAAAACATAAACTTTATTGGCAGTATTGCATACCAAGTAAAAGTAGTACCAGTTAATGAGTTTAAGAACAATCTTAATTTAAAATTACAAAAGTTATCATAATTGGCAAGTTTACCACACTGTATAGTGAATTTGACAATGTGCTCCAGTGTAGATTGTCCATCTTCTCCAGAAAATAAAGAGAACTCTGGAATTCTATAACCCCTAGGATAGGGATTATCACGATCTATTACTTTAGGATAGGGTTTGTGAAACTCTTATCAGCCGATCTGCTTTAGGCCAAGACCGTATAATTCCTGCACCACCTCTCTTGCAACTTCTATATCTATTGAGGCTTGGTTCCTGAGAACGTAGAGTTGGGGGAACTATTGAATTTATCTAGTCCCTCTTATTATCATGCCCCTAAGCATCCCTGCATATTGCCATAATAGTTATAAAAGTTAGGATACATAATATGATTAGTATTAGCATAAATATGATGAGGGAGTGCTGGCCTGCCGTTAGGGTGGCTATTCTGGATAACTTTGGGTGTTGCATATACCTCCTCCCTTTTGTGTGGAGGTGTGTATTTCTCTTTATCCTCTAAGTTAATTTGAATTAGATAGTGAGATTCACTTGCCTTTTGTGATGATCTAGAGGATTGTCCCCCAAGTTCTTCAGGCTATTTGCTAGCCTTAGAGGGAGTTTCAATATTTTCACTTTTAGAGCTCTATTGAACCACACTAGTAATTTGTTGGAGGTGATGATCCAACTTCTGAGAAAACGTACACCTTCTAACTCTATCTAGAGTTTTTGTTAGAAATTTCAAAAACTTCATTTGTAACTCATTATGTTCTTGAAAGAAACTTTCAACAATCTTCTTAAAGGCATATGTGCTATCTGATTCAGAAGTTCTCCCAATAACAGGACCTGCTACGAATTGGGCACTTTATATTACTTGATCTTGAATATGTTTTTCAAAGTTCTCCGTTATGTGGGGAACAAAGACTTCTGACCCTACTACTGTAGGCACCTCCTCTTGGTCCTGGAACCCAACATTGTCTTTCTTCATAAAACTTCTTGTTCTTGGCATTTCAATAGTGTTCTATCGAGCGTGGTAAAAAATAAATGTTGGTCTCTGGCCCTTTTAATAGTGAATCATTGAGTGTGCCAGGTGATCTAAGGTTCACCAACCTTGGGGATCTAACTTCCATCAAACGGTAAGTTAAGGTACCTAAGCTTACTTGGGTTCTTAAAATAGCTGCAAAGGAATAGCTATGTTTAATGCTGAAAGTGCTTGAAAGTAATCTTGGAAGAACTTAAATAAAAAAGGATTGAACGCAAAGGAATTCAAATAAAACACATAATTGAAAAGCTAGAGATTTCATTCAAACAACTAGAGAACTAGTTTATTATCAAAGTTAGATTAAACATAAACATGAATAATTTGAAAGAAAAGCAAAATTAAAAAGAAAAGATTATTGATTTTTGAAGTAATCTGTAGTTGTCTTGAATTAGTTGTGTAAATTGGCTGTGGTTGTTGATGTTAAAAAAAATGTTGATTTTTTGAAGGAAAAGAATAACAGCAAAAAGAAGGATGAGAAAACATAAGAATTTGGTAATCAGGAATTATTTCTCATTATAATCAAAACCACGACATACTTCTCCTTTTATAGATCAAAGAGATTTTGAACGTTACAAAAAATCAGATACTTGACAGTTGGCTAACGTTTTCTAAGAGTTTACAGCTCATGGAACTTTTATTCAAATAGACTACTAGACTCCAAGATACTCTCAACTAAATAAAAAATACATGATAAATCTCCTGAATTATCCAACAGTTGTGTGTATTTGGTTATCTCCCTCTTTGCAAGAAGAAGAGCTCCATTTATATGCTCTATTGATAACTGCTTCTCTGCTCCACTAACACACGTTTCCATCTTATCTCTTTTTTATTTCAACTTACCAACGTGTAAATATCTCAAATAACGTCTCTTTTTTATCTCAACTTTCCAACATTTAAAATTTATTATATTTGAATTTTGGACTTATAATTTTTATGGGCTCTACAAAATATAAATTTAGGTCCAAACAGAATCAGTTCCGGTTTGATTCCGGGGCAAATAGGCCCCTGGCCAGGCCTACCGGCAAGACTTCGAATCCAAATGAATGAAAAAAAAAGTTAAACTGGTTCGTCGTGCACATGTGGCGAGAAAGGGTAGGACGGGTCAGAAAACTTTGACTCCTACTACTGTTCTCGCTTACTTTACTCAATGACTCTTGAAACATACATATTCCATTTGATTTCTTTTGATAATGAAAGTGAAGTGATCGAAGAATGGGGATGAGGGATTACATTTCTTCAACAGCAACTGCAGTTAATCACAACGCCACTAAACCTGTCTACAATTTCTGCTCCTCCTCTTATTCCTACGGCTGCGCAGCTGCTACAAAAATCGCTACCACCTCTTATTCATACGGCTCTGCTGCTGCTACCAGCATCGGTAAAGTCATCGGAGTTGACGCCGTAAGCCATAACGAAGATGATCGATGCAAACTCCAAGAATTCGCCGCCAACTTTGCCAAAAACGCTGCCGTAGTTGCCGTCGGCGAAATTATTAGATTTTTACCTGGTACGCCCTTTTATTTTTATTTATTTGTTTTTCTGCTTTTAGTCTAATATATTTGAATGTGAATTGTAAATTAAAAGAAGAAAGAGTCTTACCTATAGTGTATTATATCCAATAGTAAAATTTAATACAGGTCTTCCAAGTGTAAAACACTGGACGATAAAAATAAGATAATTGTATTAAATTTTACTATTGCGTACAATATGATTGAGTATGAAGCTTGGCCAGGTGTGGAAAATGGGTTGTATAACATTCCAAAAGGATCTGAAAAAAAAAAGGTTTTTGTGGCTTTGGTGGTGAGTGTAGGTAAGAATCTTCCTTAAAAGAAAATGAAGGTTATTATTAATGTAATGTTTAAGCCGTGAGTGTAGTATTGAAGTTATGAGAAGACAAGAAAAAAATTATAGGATGAAGTAGTGATTTCATGTCAGAATCTTAAAAATGATGCAGCTAATATAGAGACATGTTTCAAAAAGAGAAAAAAATTGTTTAAAAAAGGGAAACTCTTGCCAGCTTCGGATGTATTATTCCGAATAATTAGATATATGACACATATTTTAAGTGTTTTTTTTTTTAAAAAAAATTAACTAGTCTTGTGCTTGCTTTGGTTGTAGGGAGAATGTGTGTAAAATCAAAAAAATTATCCATTGAGCATGCATGTTGTTACATGTTATTTTTTAGTGGAGGGTCGTTGGAGCTAGACTTGCTGAGTTGGAATCATTGTTTCATTGTATAATTTCTAGTTGCTTTGTGTTTCTGAATAGTTTTGCCATTAGTAGTGTTGAAGTTACAAGAAGCAAAGTGATGGCATTGTTTGGTTTTGGTCCTTTGTTAGGTGTAAGGCCAATTTATGATATTGTGTCACGCTCCCTGCCTAACAATAACAAGAAAATGGTGAATCAGAAAAGCGAAGAAGTAAAGGCATTAGAATCTGAACTAAAGGACCATAAAGATAAGATTGAGGAATTGCAAGACGTGATAGACGAAATGGGAAAAGAACAAAGCAACCTAAACAAGTGCTTAATCAGGCACAGGAGGACCAGCCGTTTATAGATGTGGAATTAGAATATAAAAAAATGCCAATTTTATAGAAACCAAGTAGCAACAATCACGACTGTCATGATAAAAAAAAAGATTTGCATTCAAACGAAAATAACCAATCAGCGGATTACTTGCGAGAAAATTTAACAAAAGGGCTTGTCAATATTCATCTCTTCGATGATCTTAAAAATACTAAGAAATGCCCTGAATCGAGCACATGACAGGGATAAAGAGATGATCATTGTTAATCATAGGTTGTGTTTGGAAGCTATCTTATTAGCATGATGTTTTTGTGTTATTATCAGTTTGATGTCTTAGTAAGGATGTATATTATAATTGTGATATGTGGATTCTTGTATTTCTATATACAACTTGTGTCAAAGCAGTGCTATCAGCTATGTTTTGTTGAGTAGTTTTACTAATAGTTCTATGTGAATTTTGCCTTAAATGGCATTGGCAGACTCACAGTTAGGGTACTGTCAGGATTTCACATTATATGTATCATGTTTATATTGTGGTCGCTTATGGTACTGAAAGTTTGCACCTTCTTTACGCACATATATATAAATGCAGCGTTGTTATTGCACAGTTCATGTATAGGTTCATGATTTTCTGGTTTGAAGCCTGAAGCAATTTTACTAGTATTTTTATTGCTTGAACTAACGGATGCCTAGAGGGGATTCTAGAGTGATTTTGTTTTTAGATAGTAAATTGCTATTATCTACTATTGAATGTGTTAAACAATCTCATCTAATGATGCAGTTAGAGTCGCAGCGGAAGCAATAGGCAAATGCAAACAAACACACACACAATAGCAAAACAAAGTAAACAAGAATAGACACAATGATTTACGTGGAAAATCCCAATATAGGTAAAAATCACGGGCATAAGAGGAGAGATTTTACTATGATCGTAAAATAGCGTACAAAAAGTGTTTAGACGGCTAACAATGATGAATAGGCCGAATTTATTTATCCTAAATTGATATAAGGCTTATTTATAGACTTTGTGGAGAGAAAATAGGAGAAAAATGTTTTCCAAACGGATTTGGACACCTCTGGTCGCTACACAGGCGTGTCTCGACCCGTGTAGCCTTCTGGAGTGAAAACGGGATCAAAACACGGCCTGGAACACGTCCGTGTTCCCGTCCGTGTACCATTCTGGACAAATTGGTAGGTTCCAACATGGCCAACAACACACCTCTGTCCCTGCCCGTGTTCACAATACACCCTGAGACACACCCGTGTCTCTGCCTATGTCTACCTCCAATATGTAATACACATACCAAACTCGTCCAAAACTTGTCCAAAGTGTGAAGCCAACATGTTTTCCATCAAAATTCATGTCACAAATACAACAATTTCCACATTGACGTGAATTTCCAAGTATCAATTCAAACCGAAACACTCACAACAACGCAAACTCCACCTCTTCCATCATGCCCCCCAATGGGCACTACTCAACGAGAATGTGAAAGACCAACCAAATCCAAGCAATGCACAAATTTGGATAAATGAAGTGATTTAGTCAATATGTCAGCGGGATTATCATGTAAACTGATTTTCTCCACAACCACATCACCCCTTGCTACAACATCTCGTACAAAGTGATAGCGAACATCAATGTGCTTAGTCCTCTTATGGAACATCTGATCTTTGGTGAGAAAGATAACACTCTGACTATCACAAATCAATGCCATGAGCTTCAAATCATCACAAAGCTCTCCAAATAATCCCTTCAACCAAATGGCCTCTTTAACAGCTTCAGTAATGGCCATATACTCAGCCTCTGTGGTAGACAATGTAACTAAGCTTACAATGTTGCCTTCCAACTAGTAGCACAACCACCAATGCTAAACACATAACTGGTCAACGATCTCCTCTTGTCAAGATCACCGGCATAATTTGAATCCACATGGCCAACAATCTCATCTCTACATCTCCCAAAATGCAAACACACTCTCGAAGAGCCACGCAAGTAGTGATGGATCCATTGAAATGCTTTTTAATGCTCTTTTTCCGGATTAGCCATGTATCTACTAACTAAACTCATGGCATGTGACAAATCCGGACGTGTGCAAACCATTGTATATATAAGAGAACCAACCGTACTAGAGTAAGGGACTTGAGCTATATACTCAATCTCATCATCTGACTGTGGACACACCAAAGCTGAAAGCTTAAAATATAAGGCCAATGGAGTACTTACAAGTTTACAATTGTGTATATTAAACCTTCGCAAAACCTTCTCAACGTACCCCCTTTGACTAAGATACAAGGAGCCAGCCTTTCTATCTCTCACAATCTTCATACCAAGGATCTTCTTTGCCTCACCCAAATCCTTCATCTCAAATTCAGCACTCAACTGAGATTTGACCTTCCCAATTTCTTCTTTATCTCTAGCTGCAATCAATATGTCATCAACATAGAGAAGAAGATAGATAAATGACCCATTATGATTCTTTCTAAAATAGACACAACTATCATAGTTGCAACATCTAAACCCTGTGTGTGGTCACGAAAGCATCAAACCTCTTGTACCATTACCTTGGAGATTATTTCAGCCCATAGAGAGATTTCTTCAATAAACACAGATGGTCCTCCTTTTTTAAAGCAACAAAACTCTCTAGTTGCTACATGTAGATGTCCTCCTCATGCTCTCCATATAAGAATGTCGTTTTGACATCCATTTGCTCTAACTCAAGATCATGCCTGGCAACAATCCTAAGTAAAGCTCGAATAGAGCTATATTTCACAATAGAAGAGAACATATCAGTGTAATCTACACCCGGAATCTGACTATAGCCCTTAGCAACAAGTCTCACCTTATATCTAGCATCATCAATACCCGGAGTGCCTTCTTTCCTCTTAAATACCCACTTATACCGAACAACCTTCTTGCCTTTGGGTAACTTCACTAACACTCATGTGTCATTTTTGTGTAGAGATTCCATCTCCTCATGCATGGCAATCAACCACTTTTCTGAATCCACACAACCGATTGCCTCCTTATAGGTAGATAGTTCCTCGCCGGCATTAATATCCTTACCCACATTTAACACATAAGCTACTATATCCGCTTTAGCATACCTTTGTGGTAGTTTTATAGGCCTCTTAGGTCTATCCTTCGTAATAGAGTACTGAGGTGTGGTAGCCTCATCATCATTAATCACCTCTGAACCCTCATCTGGTGTAGCTTTTGGTGTGGATTCTTCGCCAAACGGAAACTCCACCTTAATGTCTGTATTCTGCTGATGTACAGACTTATCACACTTGTCTTTGGGAGACTGATTACAAAGCATAGGAGTTTTATCAAAGATTACATTGCGACTCACAATGATCTTACTCAACTTAGGACACCAAAGCTTATAACCCTTAACACCATACATATAACTAAGAAAAATATATTTTCTAGACCTAGGTTCTAATATACCATTATCAACATGAGCATAGGCAGAACAACCAAAAATTCTTAGGTCAGAATAATTTGAAGGAGTACCAGACCATACCTCTTCCGGAGTTTTCTTATCTATCACCGTTGAGGGAGAACGGTTTACAAGAAAATAGGCTGTTACAGCAGTTTCAGTCCAAAATGACTTTGGTAACCTAAAATTAGAAAGCAAACACCGAACCTTCTCCATCAATGTTCTATTTATGCGTTCAGCCACACCATTCTGTTGCAGAGTACTCGGAACTGTCAAATGCCTAATAATTCTTTCGGTCTGATAAAATGAGTTAAACTCACCCTAATAAAACTCCAACCCATTGTCAGTGCGAAGACGCTTCACTTGCTTTCCAGTCTATTTCTCAATCATGGTCTTCCACTGCTTGGCAAACACTTCACTTTTATACCTCAAAAAGAACACCCAAACTTTCCTTGAGAAATTATCAATGACCGTTAGTATATAGCTTGCACCGCCCTTAGTAGGAACTTGGGATAGCTCTCAAAGGTCTGAATGAACATAGTCAAATGTCTCTTTTATGCTGTGAATGCTCTTACCGAAACACACCCTTTTCTGTTTCCTATACACGCAGTGTTTATAAAACTCCAATTTTCCAATCTGACAATCTATCATTCCTCTTTTGCTTAACTCAGCTAGACCATTTTCACTCATATGGCCTAATCATAAATGCCAAAGTGTAGTTTTATCAAACTTGGAGGAGGTGATAGCTGCATCACCTATAATGGTCGAACCCTCAAAGACGTACAATTTGGCGTGCCTCAAATGCCCCTTCATCACAATAAGAGAGCCCTTCGTGATCTTCAACACTCCACCTCCACCTGAATAACTGTAACTTTTACTGTCGAATGTAAAAACTGAAATAAGAATTTAGCCAAATTAGGAATGTGCCGAACACCCTCAAATGTTCTGATGGTCCCATCATGCATCTTAACTCTAACCGTTCAAATACTGACAATCTTATATGGAGCATCATTCCCCATCAAAACAGTCCCCATATCTCTCAGTTCATAGGTTGTAAACTATTTCCGATTGCGAGTCATATGGAATGTACAGCCGATGTCCAAAATCTAGTCATGTGTTGAATTGACCCTACTATCAGAGATAATGAGAAGATCACTTTGATTGTCCAAATCTTCTACATCTTCAATAATACCGGCCTCACTAGAATTTTCTAGCCTTTTATCTTTTTGATCACCTCTCTCAATCCTATTTTTTAACTTAAAACACTCAGCCTTGACATGACCCTTCTTCTTTCAGTAATAGCACTTCACAGTCTTGCTTTTTGACTTAGACCTTCCCCTAGTCTCATCCCCACCTCTATCAGTCGTCCTTCCCCTAATAACAAGACTCTCTCCATGAGTCTCCAGGTTAACCATTAACTGTTTAACCTGCTCCTTAGAATACAACGCCTTAAAAACCTCTTCTAGAGATATTTTCTTACGACTATACAACAGAGTCTCAATAAAGTTCCTATAAATTGGAAGTAAGGAACATAGAAAAATTAAAGCTAAGTCCTCATCTTTAACCTTAAGCTCCATACTCTCCAAGTCAGAGATAATATCCTTAAATACAGTTAAGTGATCCTCAAGGGACGTACCTTCCACCATACGATGAGAGTACAAACACTACTTTAGATGCATCTTACTAGGGAGATATTTCTTCATGCATATTTGCTCCAACTTCACCCACAATGAAGCCGATGTCTTCTTCTTCATTACATCCTACAAAATAGTATTCGATAAATGCAGATGTATTTATGTCAAGGCTTTACGATTTTTACGCTTCTTTACATCATCTATCCATGATGCGGGCATATGTTCAAACCCCAAAATATAATCATCTAACTCCATCTGAGCGAGTACGGCTCACATCTTAACTTGCCATAACGTGAATCTTGTGCTATGATCCAATTGTGGAATATTATACTTCAACGATGCCATTGTTCAAATCAGACAACACCAAGATAAAACCCGGAAAAAATAATCTTAGCTCTGATACTAGCAGCGGAAGCAATATGCGAAAGCAAACAAACACACACATAATAACAAAATAAAGTAAACAAGAATAGACACAATAGTTTACATGGAAAACCCCAACATAGGTAAAAACCACGGGCAGAGGAGGAGAGATTTCACTATGATCGTAAAATAGCATACAAAGAGTGTTTAGACGGATAACAATGATAAATATGCCGAATTTATTTACTCTAAATTGATACAATGCTTATTTATAGACTTTGTGGAGAGAAAATAGGAGAAAATTTTTTTCCAAACAGATTTGGACACCTCTAGTCACTATACGGGCGTGTCTCGACCCATGTAGCCTTCTGGAGTGAAAATGGGGTCAAAACACGGCCTGAAACATGCCCATATTCCCGCCCATGCACCTTTCTGGACAAATTAGCATGTTCCAATACGGCCAACAATATACCCGTGTCCCTGCCCGTATTCACAACACACCTTAAGACGCACCCGTGTCTCTGCCCATGTCTGCCTCTAATATGTAATACACATACCAAACTCGTCCAAAACACCCAAAACTTGTCCAAAATACAAAACCAACATGTCTCCCATCAAAATTCATGTCACAAACACAACAGAATCGATATGTTTCCCCGTCGAAACTTCATATTAGCATAAAAATAATAAAGTTTTACTAATTAATGCTGGTAAATAAAAAATCAGAAATTAAAAATTTTATTTCCATATATTTTCATGTTTATATACATGTTTTCAAGTATGATGCAACTAATAAGATTATATTTGATTGTTTATTTCAACTAATTAAAATTAAATTTATGGTAAAAATAGAATAATAAAAATATTAGAAATTTTAAAAAAATGAATCAAAAATATGCTAATTAGACGTTCGTCCAAATCGGGCTTTTATAAACATTAATTAATCCATGTGATGAGTCCAAAATAACTATTTCGATAATTCTATAATGATATTTGTGCGATGTTATATAATTTTATAATCACATGTGTTTTGTACATTATGTGCAATATGATGTGGAATAAGAACATGAATTTTTACAAATAAATTTCTATTAATTCGACAAATACAAATTTTTTTATAAATAAATTTCATACTTCTAAATTATTGCTTTCATAAAAAATCTTAATTAACATGTGCATATATAAAGTTTTGGTTTCACATATCATATTATATAAACAAAAAGAATTATCAGTAAACAATAGAAGATCTAATCTAGTGACAAAGCAAACACATGATAGAGGACAATTCCTAGTTTCGTCATAAGAAATGAAAAGAAAATATTGAAACACAAATAAATATATTTTTTTTCAATTATTACATATCGAATATAGAAATGCATCTTATCTACATGTTGCTTGCTTATAATGCCCTCGCTTAATTCGCAAACTCATGTTCATCAATTTGCTCAAAAAAAAAAAAAAAAAAAAAAAATTACTCATGTTCGTCAACCCTTTGACTAGGATGAGCACGGTCTAATTCTGTTTGAATAATGCAATTCTCTGAAATTATTCCATATTATCGGAGATTTAAAAATTAAGACTCCAGAATTGCTCCAAATTTTCAGTTCGGGACAGTTCAGAGATTAAAAATTTTGGTTCAGAAATCGGTTCTTCTCTGAATTAAAAATATTGGTTCAATTCGGTTCGAATATCGGTTATTCTCCGAATTACAAAAACTAAATAAAAATATTATTCAACTCAAATTATTAAATTATAAACCATTTCATAATTTTATTATAAAATTAAATAATTTTTAATAGTTTTATTTATCATTATTTTTTATTATAAAAATTTTATTAATATATATATATAATATATTCTAATATACCATACAATTATTAAATATTTTTATGAAAAAATTTATATAAATAATATATATCATAGAATAATAATAACAACCCCTAACTATTAAAAAGTATAGTACATTAGAATTTTATTATTGAAGATAAATTTAAATTTTTCAACATAAATTATATTATAATATTTTGAAATGCTATTTACTAATTAATATTTATTTAATTGTGATTTAAAATAATTTAATTAATGATTGAAATTTTTTATTTCAAATAATTAAATTGATATTTATTATTTTAGATTAAATGTTAAATTAGTAGGTTTATTTTATATATATATATATGTAATTCTATTAAATTATCGGTTCTAGTTTTGGTTCTTCGGTTCGGTACAATTCGGAGCGGTTTGAGATGGATCTCGGTTCGGAGAATTCAAAATCTCCGGACCCATCCCAATAAAAATTTTTGGGACAATTTGGTTCGGAAAAAGTCAAATATTCAACGGAGATTTTCGGTTCTGAATATTTTCAGTTCGGGTTCTCCAAGATCCATGCTCAGCCCTACCTTTGACGACCTAATGTAGAAGTAGTATTTAAGTTAAACTACTTGTGAATCTGTAAAAAGTATATAATAAATGAAATTAAATAAATATTTTTAATAAAAATAACAATTAAATAAATTAAAAATAAAATATATTACAAAAAATTTATTTTTCTTTAATTTTTTTAGTTATAATAGGACTAGTTTTGAGAATTATTAGGTTAGTATTAGGATATAAATAGTAGTATTTTAGTTAAAAAAATAAGAATAAATAATTATAGTAAATCTTTTATTTTAAAATTTTTTACAAAAAATTAGAATTTTTTAATAGTTTGAAAAATGCTTGAATGATTTGAAGTAGAAAAATATATAGTATATAAATACAGTTAGATTTTGAATATTATTAGGTTAATACTGGAATATGTATAACAATTTTTTAATTAAAAATTAATACTACATAACTATTGTATATTTTTTATATTTATTTTAAAATTTTTAAGAAAAAATAAAATTTTAATAATTTGACACATTAAGTTTTAGTAGTGAATACTAAAATTTAAAGCTGGAGACACTTATCAAATTTTGAGCCTAATAATTTTAGAAACCAATAAGAATACAAAATTAAAATTAAAAAAGAATTTATTTTTATTTTTATTTTATTAAAAGTATTTAATTAATATATTTAAATTATTCTATTTTTTTATATTTTAAAATAATTAAATAAAATATATATTAGAGTACAGTCCTTAATACAAATTCATGACTAATATCTTTTTAAACAACAAGGTTAAAGACAACTTGTTCAAATCTAAATATCTCATAAATAACTTGACTCATTTACAATTTAGTTAGGGACATATAAATCAATTTAAGTGTTAATTAAAATTGGACTTGATTTTTTTAAAATTAAATTAAACAATATTTTTCATATATAAATTAAAATTTAAGTGATAAAAAGTAATTTAATAACTTTTCAATTCGATTAATTTTCATAGTAATGAAAATTTCATAAAAAATTTTAAAAAAATTGTTGTCTTTTTTTTTTTTTTTTTTTAATTTGTCAGCAGCCATTAATATTTCAAGCCCATTTAAATTAAATTTATGTTGAAAATAGAATAATAAAAAAAATTACGGTTTAATTTCAAAAAATTTATACTCTCAATAGTAAGGTGATCAAGTGCAGATTAGCTTGTAAAATCAAATGAATGGGAGATTATAATAGGCTTCCACAATAACTATTTTGATAATTCCATAATGATATTAATGTGACGTTATATAATATATAGTCACAACTCACATGTACTTTGTACATTATGTGCCCTGTGATGTGGAGATAAGAACATGAATTTTTGGAAATAAATTTCTATTAATGAGACAAATAGACAATCTTTTACAAATAAATTTCATACTTCTAAAATATTTCTTTTAGAAAAAAAAAATCTTAATCAGTTTGTCACTTTTCGCATAAGTTCACATCATGATTTTCAACATGTATATCATATTATATAAAAAGAATAATAATTATATAAACTTCACTTTAGAAATCAATAAATAATACAAGATCTAATCCAGTGACGAAGCAAACACATCATAGAGGGTCTCCCACGATTAGCTCAAGTGGTAAAAGGTGTGGACATCCAGTTGGTGAGATCAGAGTTCAATTTCTGAGCTCCTCCTTATAGTGTTAAAAATTAACCACTTCAATTGAATAGTATCAACTGAAAAAAAAAAAAAATATCTAGTTTCACCACGAAAAATGAAAACAATTTATTAAAACACAAATAAATATGTTTTTTTTCAACCATTACATATCGAATATAGAAATCATGATTATTATAATGCCATTTGCTTAATTAGCAAACTCATGTGCATCAATTCTTTGACGACCTAATTTAGAAGTATTTAAATTAAATTTGTAAATTTTAAAAATTTTTACGAAATAATATAAAATTAAAATTAAGAAAAGTAAATTTTTATTTTTAGAAATTATTTAATTATATTATATTTTTATTTTATTAAAGTATTTAATTAATATATTGAAACTATTCTATTTTAGTTGTATTTTATAATTAATTGAATAAAATATATACTAATTTGCAATCCATTATACAAATTTAAAAATAATATCTTTTGAATGGTAAGGTTAAGGACAGCTAGTTCAAATCTAAATATCTCATTAACTCACCCATTTACAATTTAGATAATGACATATAAATCAATTTAAATGTTAATTAAAATTGAATGTCTCTTTTTTGTTCTAAAATTAAATTAATCAATACTTTTCATATATAAATTAAAGTTTAAATGGTAAAAAGTAAAATTTAATTTCCTTTCAATTCGATTACTTTTGTAGTAATGAAAATTTCATAAAAATATAGAATTAAAAAATAATTCTTTTTTAATTTCTCAGCAGCCATTAATATTTTGATATGTAATACTAAGTACAACTAATTAATGAATTTTTGAAGTTCCGATTAAATATATTTTTAGTGAGTTAATATTAAATTATTTTTTGAGATAAGTATTCTTTAATATATTTTTACTTGTAAATAAAAATACATTTTTTAATAATTGTTATGTTAATATAAAAATATGTTAATTGTCATTTATTTAAAATTAAAAATTTAAGGGGTGAAGAAACAAAATACAATTAATTGATATTTATGGAGGTTACATGTTTGGTCATTTGTAAGAGAAGTATTTTTTATAAATTAAATATTGGTTTTATTTTATAGTTCTTTTTGTTGAAATTGTACATATCAAATTCAATTAACTTTCTAAGTAGGCTTTCGCGTGTTAATTAGTGTCTAATTGAAGCATCTTTACTTATGAAGTACACTATTTTTAATGCAATCCTTTCTTTTTTTTTTTTATCAAATGTAAAATTGTATTCCACTGGAAAAAAAAAACCACAAGGAAAACCAGCAACATGCACTGCTACCTTGTTAATACATAGAGCAAAAAGACCCTAGGAACAATCTGCCTGCATTAAATCCCCTCTACTTAGAGGTTTTCTGTATTGGAGGCTGAAAAGCCCTAGAGGAGGGTGAATAGGGTTATAAAAATTAATTGAAGAAATAAAAAATTAAATCAACAATTTTAATCCACAACACAAGAGATTTAAGGAGTTCGGATTATCAACAATCCTACGTCTCCACCTAACTTATCTCCAAGTTAGGATTTTTAACACCAACACCAATCTTATTATTAGATTGTGTTACAAAAAGATGAGTTTTAAAACTCAACTCAAACTATATAAACAAGAGTGTTTTGCTTGGCTCAACACAAAACTAATAACAAGAGTTTTCAAGGCTCACTCCAAAACCTTCACAATCAATGTGTTTTAATATGGTTCAACACAAACCAACAAGAGTAAGAACCTCACTACCCAATTATTCAAACCCCAAAGAAAGAGTAGATGAAAAGAGTTCCTAACTCTACACACAAACCCAACTCTCTCAACAAGAATAAAAATGATTATACAAAGAACTAAGTAAGCACAAATGATGTTATAGAATTGAAAAGAATGAATGTGTGTAACCTCTAACATGTTTTTGACATCTCTATTTATAGAGAAAGCCAAAAACTAGTTGTTAGATATGGTAGAAGTTATGCCCCACATGCTCCCTTAATTTGTGCTTCAAAATATGACTTTTTC
>CATIWO010097745.1:0-18096 GCA_949673435.1 Macaranga tanarius | reverse complement strand
AAAGTAAATTAGATAAGTAGATAAATAAATAAATAATTTCTTTATATGATATATGCTCAAAATCCATAAAACTCTTTAAATAAAATTTTCCATTTAAAATTCATATAAATTAATAATCTTTAGTGGAAATCATGGTAGAACTCTAAACCTCAATTCTACAATCGATGCCCCGAGAGAACAAGCTCAACTGAGTTACATCACAACTCCGGCCATAGAAAACAAGCTCCACCAAGCCCTATCCATATATTGCCCAAGAGAACAAACTCCATCGAGCTAAATACACAATACTATCCGAGAGACCAAGCTCCACCGAGCCAATACATAACATATACAAGATTTTACCAGTGCGCACATGGTCCTGATGATACCCATCAGGTAGCATGTTCTACTATTTTCTCCAAAATATTATTTATATCGTAAGAATCATAAATAACATATATTAACATAAATAGAATTTAAATGTACTCTTAAAATCTCAACAAAAATAATAAAAATAGCTAAAATCATATTATTTGCTTAACTCATGCATATTAATAAAATTCCATTAATAATAATTATATAAATTTCTCAACAAACATTTTATAACATTAACTCAGAGGTGGAGCGTACTGGCCGACGTGTCCTCGGCTGTCCAAAAGCTACGGCTCAAATTCCGGTATTCTCTAAAAATAATAATAATAGTTATTTAAAATATGCTTACATATATAACAATTAAATTCATAATAATTTCCAAAAATTCCAGAAAACTTATTAAAATTAATAAATCATTAAAACTGACTTTAAACACCTTAAAATGACATTTAAGCTAAAGGATTTATTCTAATGAGTCAAAACTATTTAAATGATAATAGTATAATTTCCATTGAAACACTTCCGAGATTTTTAATTCAAAATTCAAAAGGAATTAGACCTAACTCCAGTTATAACAATTAATCCTCATAATTAATACTATTTATTAAAAATAATACCATAATTTTCTGGGCTGGTCACTATTCCTTACCGGAAAGTGGGACCCACCGAATTATTTTCATCAGAAACATTTTCTACATGATCAAAATATACCAACATGTTCATAATATTATAGAGAAGCCAAATATACATCCAATTATCAAATCCAATGGTTAAATTAATAGATCGAGTTAAAAATAAGAATTTACTGTTAAAAATTTTGATAAATTCAAAACGATAGAATCCGGAAGCAAGGCTGGCACCTACAGACTTCTAATGATGAGGGGAACTTGCTAGTAGTAGAGGTGTTGGCTGAAGGTCACCAGAATAAGAAATCCACCGCTAGAAGTAAGATACTGAAACTTCAGAGGCTTGCTGTAAAAGATATAGGCCTCTCCAAGCAATTCTGACACCACCACCATGTAGAGGAGGTTGAGAAGTGTCTATGGTTAAAATTTCATAGTGATCAGAGGTGGTTTGGGCGGTGAACGGAGGAGGAAAAGATTCAGGTGCTACAGTAAATGGTGCAGAGGAATTCAGGCACTAATCCAGAATTCTGCATCTGATCTATAAAGAGAAGGTGACTGGTAAATTACCACTCAGATACCCATATTTTTTATAAAAATGCACTTCAGTACTCCCTCTTTAATTCTTACAAAAAGATCCCAACAACTAAATGACTTAACTATAAAACCACATATAGTTGTTGGCATTTAAATGGGTTAACTCTTATAACTGCATATAATTATTTGCACTTAAATGAGTTAACGCTAAAACTATAAATTTATACTGAAGCCCGTCATCGGGTTATAGTGATATTTAAAAAATTACTGTAACCCGACATTGGGTTAAAGTGAAATTAGAGAATTTGCTTTAACCCGATTTTGGGTATATGCATAATAACATCAATATTAATAAGAAGGTAATAATAATGATATTATAATAAGAAAATTTAGGTTATTACATTCTTCCCCCCTTAAGAAAATTCGTACTCGAATTTTACATTAATACTGAAATAAAAATAGATATTGACTCTGCATATCCGCCTCGATCTTCCAAGTGCAATTCTCTACGGTATGGTTGCTCCATAGTACCTTTACCATAGGAATTTCCTTCATACAAAGTTGACGAACTTGTCGATCTACTATCTCCGCAGGATACTCCTAATAAGTCAAATCTTCACTGAGCTCCACCGCTTGAGATTGAAGAATGTGAGAAGGATCAGAAATGTACTTTCTCTAGTAACCAAAGTGTAAATTAGTCCTTGTAGGGCTGATTCCTCCTTCACATCAGATGCGTCCTCCAATGGTGGTATGTCACTCAGATTATCATCATCCTCTTCCTCACTCACCACCTCTCCATTGTGTAGGGTCATAATCTTGGTATTGGGACATTGTGCAGCCTTATGCCCATATCCCAAACATCTAAAGCACTAAATATTACTTAACTTACCATTGGATTTGTCATCCTTAGGTTTTGTCTTTGATGTAGTAACATTTTTGCTTTTATTTGGCTCAAATTTTCTCTTACTTGCACTTGATACTCCTCCCTTGTTCTTCTAATTCAATTTTCATGTAGTTATAGGAGTCGAATTTATTTTAGTTTTTACCTTCAATTGCTTTTCTACCTTGATTGCCATGTGTACAATGTCCTCCAAATCTATATAATGATGCAAGTCAACAAGGTTAGTAATTTCATGATTTAAACCTAATAGAAAATGTGCCATGGTAGCCTCTCTATCCTCCTCAATGTTAGCTCGAATCATGGTCATCCTTTCGAGTTCTTAATTGAGCTAAACTCTTACTACTTCTGAGAATCACAAATTAAACTAGATAACCAAAGCTATTAGTGAAAGAATAACTAAAATATATAAGTGTGGGGCTATTTTAGGTGAATTCAAGTATGTTTGATTTTTGGGGTCTGTTTATGCATGAATTTCGGGTATTTAATGGGTAAAAAGAATGGTTTAAAAATGTATAATGATGTAGGGTAGATAGACAAAGATAAAAAAAAATAGAAAATATGCAAATTAATGAGTTTTCAAAGGGTGATATGCTTACCCACGAATTTTATTGATGCAACAGATGATGATCAATACGGCTTCCTTGATGTTTATTGAGGCTAAATCGCTTGATGCAATTTTTAATGCGGATGAACTTTGAATTTTTTCATCAATGCTCAAATACTACACTAGGGATACGGAGCTTATACTAGAGCCAAAGCTTTGATATCAAACTGATACAACCCGCTAGTTATTTAACAACTAGGATCTGCAATAATCTATTGGGATTGTTACCCGAGGATCTATCTAGTATAAACTGAAGGAATTAGCAACACTAGTTATCTAATAACTAGCACCTCTAATTATCAGGGTTAAATTTCAACACACTCGAAGTAAATTCAGAAAATAGCTCTCGTAAGAACTTAAGAAAATTCAATTAAGAATTTAAATTAAATTAATCAACTTATGTAAATAACAATGTTATATACAAGTATTTATAGACTTATAATCCCAAACCTAAACTAATTCTAACAGAAACAACTCTTTAGGAATACATAATTATATTCTTAATTAAACACAAATTCTAATTAGTAAAGAAAATATAAAAAAAATACTAATTAGACAAAAATTAGTCATCGAGACACGGGCGTATCTAATAGGCACATGGGTGTGTATAAGTTCTAAGAATTTTAGTAAAATCGACAGACTCTAACACGGCTTGACACACGGTCTGGGCTTGTCATTACATGGGCGTGTTTCGATGTCTCTTCAAAAACTCAACACCTACATGGCTTCTTATACGGGCGTATTGTCTGACCGTATATCATGCAGATGACGTTTCAAAAATAAACATGGGCATGTATAGCAATACGACCTTGGACATATGTGTGTAAGGACCCGTGTTTGTCTCAGGATAATTCATGAACGTTTAACACGGTCGTGCAAAAACACACACATGCATGTATCAGCCGAATCATAACTAAGTAAATTAATTAACTTAGTTTCTTCATCTCCTTTTTGTTCCATCGACTCGAGACTCTTTTGCACAAGTTTTCTCGCAACATCTTTCATCTTCTTAGCTCGTGATCTTGTGATTGGTCCTCCATTATAATTTAAAGGATTCAAATTAGATCTTGAGTCCGTATGTCCATATACATCACTCGCGGTGTCTGAATGTCGTTAAAGCATCGCCTTAATATTGTAGGGGCGGTGCCTTAGTGAAGAGGCACCTCCTCTGTGATGTTAAGACGCCGCCTTTTTGACTTTTGTGACACTGCCTTAACAAAGCTAAGGCATCGCCTTAATATGGTGCTAAGTTGTCGTCTCACCGAAGAGGTGGCGCCTTTGGCCGAAATCAATAAATTCGAATTGCCCAAAAGTGTAATTCACAGTAATTTTTCATAATTTCTCACAAATTAAAGCATGCATCCTGTAAATCATGACTGACCCAACATAATTTTGTAGAAATTCATATAGAAAACATACTAACATCTTCAGAAGTAATAGAGAAAATGTAAGAATCCAAATTCAGGGTTAAAGGGAACTCCAATCCTTTTTGCAAACCCAAAGACTTAGGTGCTTTGATAGTAGACGAAATGAAATCCCACTGAGGAGCTGTTCGGGTTCAGGCTTGATCTATTTGACAAGATGATGTAGAAGAGAGAAGAGAGAATGAGAAAGAAAAGAATGAGCGTGAGTTTTGAATGTAAAGGAAATTATTTGAAATTTAAAGGCTTTTCCAATAAATTACCATTTTGGTCCATAAAGTCAAATTTCTTTTTAATACTTTAAGTTTTTAGTATTATTAATTTTATTCTTAAAATTATTAATCTTTAAAATTTGAAGTGTATTTTGAAATAATTCGTAGGTAACGATGAGTTTAGACGCTAAACATCCAAAATTAGACCTTTCAAGTTGTACCCCGAGGATGCTAGTACAGAACGAAGCAGAACCTTTTAATTTTGAACATCAAGGTAGATGACGAAAGAATCAAATAAAACCTCTCAAGTTGTATCCCGAAAATGACGGTGTAAAAAGGAAAACCTCTTGAATTTGAACTTCAAAGAAGACGGTACGAGAATTAGATGGTCAGACAACAAACTGGAGCTGCAGGATTGAAGAAAATCCTTTAATTATTTATTGTATTCATGTTATTTTTTGAAAAATTAATTTTTTAGAAAATTATAAATGGTTTTCTAAAAATCAAGCGGGCAAACTGTTGATACACAGTTTAGTCCGGCCCATGAGCAAAAGTTCAATGATGAAAAATTGATGAAACGAGCTCGATAGTGTGAAATATGGTCTCTGACTCTTCTAAAGAAAGCTTACAACCCATTCAGCCCAGCAGGATCAGCCCAGCCAGTATCAGGGCCCTTAAAGCCCAGCCGAAGAAAAAATTGTAGAGGCGCCGCCTCATCACTAATTAAGGCGATACCTCTGTAGGCAGCAACCCCATAGAGGTGCCACCTCTTCACTCAGGCAGCATCACTAAAGCGATTCCTCTGTAGGCAACAACCCCATAGAGGCGCCGCCTCTTCACTCAGGCAGCACCTTAATGGTTTCTGTTTTCAAAAAAAAATTAATGCTATTTTTCTTAATAACGCAAATAATACAACCCCAACAGCCTGTAAACCACGTTCTTTTGGAATATGATTACAGGGGCTGGAGGTGGAGAAAAAAAGGAGAATGTGGAAAGGAAATAAGGGTTTTAAAAGAAGAAAAATCAGAAAGGAAAAAAGGAGGGAATGCCTTTTCTAAATGAGAAAAAAAAAGGTAGAGAGAAAAAGGAGGCAGAGCACACAGGAAAAAAGAAAAAAATGCAAAAAAAGGAAGAAGAAAAATCCATAGAGGAGGAGGCCTTGAAGCTGTTATTACTACGGGTATGACTTTCTGAAGAGCAGGGCCAGCCATAGATTACGTTGGTTGGAGCTTTAACGTTCAATACCCACTTCTGAGGGCCTAGATAGGGAGGCAACCAAAGCCTTTTTACAGTGGGATTTCTAAATCTTTTTTCTTTTATTTCTCTTTTATTAATATTGATTTCTTTGTATAATTTACTTTAATCACAAATAATTTTACAATTGCTGTGAGCTTTTTAATCTATTTTGGTTAATAATTTGTTTAAAATATTCATTACATATAGAATTATGTAATGCATATTTTAGGTTAATAAAAACTAGATTGGTACCCTATGTTTCATATATAATGGTGAATTCATTGCTTCCTATCGATTTTAGCTGAATTTCTATCTGTTAATTATTAGTTTGGGCGTGTCAGAGGTTCACTGATGAAGAGGCATCTCCTCAGCATGTTATAGTGAAGCTAACATCGCCTTTATGTCATAAGGCGGTGCCTTTGCGTGGTCCAGAGGACCTCTTGACGTGGCATATTATAATTGATCATTTTTATACTTCTAAATGCTAATTACGTCCCAAGATGAGTTTGTGTGTTAGATTAGGTTTAAATTATTTTTATCATTCCATTTTTATTTGGTTACTGACGCTCTTATGTTCGTAGGTCGTGTTTTTGGGAGATATAATTTGAAATCTTCTACATGCATGAATAATCAGTGGCCCATTGACCATTGAATTTTAAATTCGTTTGTAGTTACTTTTTATGACATTTATGTTTTAATTTCTGTGTGCTAAAAGGGTTATAATTCATTATTCCCTCCCATTTCTTTGCATACGTTTTTTTATTTATTATGTTTGATTTTTGTGTTATTTGTGGATGTGATAAATCAGATTTAATTGCAAGTAAAATGGACTAATTAATAAACTTGGGCTTAATTGTAAAAAATAAAAACTTGTTTGGAGGCAATTGCAATTTCACATGTAAATAAAGAAATAATTAAATGGTTAAAAGTAATAAAACACGAAACATAAACGAAGGCCGATTGAAAAGGTCGGGTGGGCATTCCAAAAGCCTATATCTCATTTTCGGACCCAATCTCTGAGGAACGCTGTTGGGTTCCCTCCATGGGATCTAGTTGTTGTACAGTATTTCCTGGATTTTACCCCGAGTAGCGACTCCATCTCCGACTTAAGTCCATAAAAATGTCCAAAGTTGTATTTTCTAATGGGCCCTGAGTCCGCACAGTGCCGTGGTTGCCAAATACTTGGGCACGCGTTGAATCCAGCCGCCTACAACATTTTAAATGGCTCAATTTTCGAAATAAATATACAGACAAAACCATTTTAAAATTATGTATTTTGAATTCTTAAAACACACTATTTTGTTCATGAGATTTTATGTAGATCCCATTTAAAAAATTAAAGATAATTTTAACTATTATATTAATTAATTTTTGTCAAAAAGTTTACTGATTTGAAATGCAAATCAAATTTGATAGGGTTTTCTTTAACTTCTTTTTGTGCCTGTTCTAGTTGTTGTTGTTGTTTTTTTTTTTTTTTTGGGAACAACCATGTTATAGTTTTTGGGTAGATAAAAAACAATAAGCTTTAATATTTATGTGGCTGAAACTTCAATGGTAATCTCAGTTCTGTAGGTTGAAACAAAATTCACACAGGATCAACAAATTGAAGAAAAAGAAGAAGAAAATATTAATGTTACAGAACTATGCACTCTCAAATAACAAGTTAATTAATGGAAAATGATGTTTTATGAAATTGTAGATTCTCATTCTATTTGTTTGCAGAATCAAGAAGTCTTCACTTAATCTAGAAGAAAAAATATATATCGAATTAATTAAGTTAAAACTGCAAAAAAAAAAAAAAAAAGATTTTGCAACCAATTCTTTTATAATTTATATATATATATATATATATTATTGATTAATTAGTTTATATTAATAAATAAACTCTGTAAAAATTTGAGATTCAGTTCAATATGCAAAGAAAACAATTGTAAATTGAACCAAATTTTCTTTATACATCATATTAAACCCATATAATATATAAAAGACAAAATTCTAATTATGATTATTATTGTTATTATTTAAAATTTTCTAAAAAAATTAACACTTATCTATATTTCAAACTGTCGCATATATATATGCATCTAGCATGCATGAACTTTGCTTTTCCAGGAAACTTAGCACGAAACTAAGAAAATAATTTAGTGCGTATAATTTTATTTATGTCATTGATTTAATTTTTAATTTTCGAATAGTAATTTAATCACCAAAAGAAGCAAAAATCTCCCGCCATTTCAGAAAGGTACCAATTATCCATTGCATCTCTTTGGAAGGAAACAATGGTTTCTTAAGAAAAAAAATGAAAACTGCTCTCTGCAAAACCCTATATAACTGCACCAATGGCTTCTTCAGATTCTTGCGCCTACAAAGCAAAATACATCCCAGATAAGAAGAAGAACTCACAATCACTTCTTGTTCTCAATACCCTTTTTCCCCCGATGGCCAACTCCAAGGAGAACTCCCCCAACAAGCCAAGTAGCCCAAAGAATGATGCTGCTGGTTCTGGTTCTGGTGCTGGTGCTGGTGCTAATCCTGATGATGCTGTTCCTGTTCAAGTTCCTGTTACTGCTACTGCTCCTGTTTCTGTTCCTGTTCCTCCTCGTACCCTTCAACTTGGGGAAGGGTCTTCTTCTGTTCCTGTGAACATTGAGGAATTGATTGCAGGGTGGTCATCTTCCTCATCATCTTCTTCGTCAGCAGCATCATCCCCTGGCGGTACTCCGCCGCGTAGGGTTGTGCAGATTGTGATTGGAGGGAGTGGCGCTGGTGGTACTGGTGGTGGTGCTGCTGAGGATGCTGCGAAGAAGAAGAGAGCATTATCATCATCAGGGAAGAAGGATGATGAAGGGAAAGTGGTGGAGAAGAAGCCGAGAAAGAAAGGAGAAATGGATGCGCCAAAATCTGATCCAGTTTGTTCTCTTTGTGGAAAAAAATTTGGTTCCTGGAAAGGTGTTTTTGGGCATCTTCGTGCACATCCTGAACGCGACTGGCGCGGTGCTTTTCCTCCACCAAAAGGGGATGTTGGCTCTTGGTCTCCGATCAAGATTGGTGGCCCTGATGATCATCAGGCCAGGCAGGTGCAACTGCTGGCTCCAACTTTGTTGGGTTTGGCTCGTGAAACCTTGGCGAAACTGCGCCAAGAATCATCTGCTGGTGCTGATACTGGTGCTAGGACTACTAGGGCTGGCAGTATTGATTTGAACAGGGAGCCTGGGTCATCCTCTTCTCCCTCTCCTCCTCCTCAGGGCGGTGCTAGCGGCAGCGGCAGTGGCACTGGCCTGGATTTGAACAAGTCTCCTCCACAAGAGAAGGAAGATGGAAATAATGGAAGTGAGTAAGGAGAGGGACGTGAGGCACTCTGCATGCATGCAATATCCACAGACACAGACACACACATATAATAAAACCCTACCCACAGATGAGTGAAGAAGTGATAATATAATGCATGTTATGCACACAGACACATACAGAGACACAGACACACATATAATAAAATCCTACCCACAGATGAGTGAAAGAAGTGGCAAAGACACAGGCACAGACACAGACACACATATAATAAAATCGTACCCACAGATGAGTGAAGAAGTGATAATATAATGCATGCATGCATTATTTTTAATTTTATGTTATGCCTTGTTGTTTGTTTGTTTTTGGTGTGCTTGAATAAGTGTTTGTTCCTAATTGTATTATGATGAATTATCATCTATAATGTAATGGAATGAACTTTCTTTACTTCTTTGTCTTGTTAGATTTAATTTCTGTAATCGCCTTTTTTTTTTCCTTTTCATGCAGCCTATATGAATGAGATGTCTGTGTATGTGTTTTTTTTCATTGTAATGCTTTTCTTGATTGATTATTCTGAATTTTTTGCGAAGAACATCGAGCAATGATCACAGAATATATGAAATTTGTCTCCACAGATTTTTATATATATACAATAACAAGAATTAATATAATGTTCCAAGTTCCAACTGCAAAATCAATAAAAGAACAATTTTTTGTTCTTCTCCATATTTTTTTTTATCAGTGTACTGCTTTCTGGGATTAATAATTCACAAAGGTTTTTGTTTGAGTGAAGAGTCCTTTTAATCCTTATATTTATATTATTTATTATTATCAAATATCCAGGAACAAAAACAGTACTCACAGTCTCATGTGTTTTTGTGTTTTTTCCAGTGCGTACAAAAAGATCAACACAAGTTGTAACTAGTTAACACACCAAACATATTACCAAGCAATATTCAATATATATATATTAGTATCAAGATGACTCCAAATTTATTTAACCAGAATATGTTGAAAGTGTCTGTATAAGAAATCAATCATTTTGATGCATGTATCTCTCTTTTACGAAAGTAGGGTAAAAGTTTATGATAAATAATATAATGCATGGTGTATATAACATTTTCATAAAAAAATACCACTGTTTACTTACTCTAATGCAAGGAGTTGGACTCTGTAAACATCTTATATGAGCATAAACCAATACGAAGTAAAATTATGACTGAATATTATAGTGTTTAATTATGATAAATGATCGATGTTGTATATCTTCAATTTTTTTTTTATAGATGTAGTATTTTTTCATAATTAATTATTAGGTACTACATGTATTGGTGTTTTTATGGTTATTTTATCTTTATTAAAATTCTTTTAAAATTTTGACTTAATGTATTTAGAGGCTATTTTTCATATCATTTTCAAATGCTAATGAGTAATAGTTTACGTGAATGAACTAAAAGTAAAACTTATGATTAAATATAATTTAAGAAATTTGGTAATGTATATATACTTAATGAAATATTATAACATGAATCATTTAAAGCAGTTCCATTAAATTATTTAGCTTAATTCGTTTACTGTTTCGAATCTAATCAAAAGCAATTACCTTTTCATATATTCAAAGAAGGAAAACGTTTGGCTTCATCGCTGCTAGCAACCATTTACAAAAATGCTCCTACACTATTTTTATAATTATATAAATAATAAATAATAAATTAACTAATTACAAGATATGAATTCTTAAATTATTACATGACGGGTTTACTCGTTCCTTTTTTAAATTTTAAGTTTTTTCAATTTAATTAATTGTTAAATTAAAATATATGTTTTTAGATTATTATATATATAATTTTTTTAAATTATAAAACTAATGGGATGAAAATGTAATTTTAGTAAAAAAATTTTTGTCCCTTATTGACCATTGACTCGGCGGTCCTTCAAAGAAATGCAAATTTTCAGTTTCCAGCAATTTTTTTATTATTAATTAAGTACGGCACATTATTTATTTCAATTTCTATATACACTAAATAAAGTTGGCCGCTGGGTAGTGGCCCAGCGGCAATGTGTTGTTCACAACACATTTAGGGGGCAGTTCGAACCCTTCCACCAAAGTAATTCTATTTTAAATAAAGTTATTTTAATACCTTTACCATGGAAGGTTTAATACTGGTGGTATTGATAAGTTATATATTTTTTGTGTGAAGTTTAATACCGGAGATCTAGATAGTAGGGCGGGGTTTATTCTCCCTTCCCTCCACTCTCTCACAGAGCTTAAAACTGACAAAAAAAAAAAAAAAAAAGTTGGATTATTTATCGATATTTAGTTCGCATTAATTAGAGTTGGAATTTAACAATCCTTGCATATATGCGAATAAAAGCAAGAACATCAATAATAAGAAAAATGATTAGTTATGCGAGATATTAGTTAATAAATAAAGTTATAAGTTATTAATTTAATTATAAGAAATAACTACGTACATTACATGTATAATATGTATTTTTACTAAATAAAAATTATAAATGTGTTTATTGTTTTCAATTATCTTGCACATTAATCAGTATATTATATTTTCTAATTTTACACACATTTAATTAAGAAATCTATTTAATAAATAAAATTATATAATAAAACATATTAGTTTTAATATAAAATAAAACAAATAGTAGACTTATATTTAAAAAAGTAGAGTTATCATATATTTTTCTATTGATATACTAGAAAAGTATTAATTTATATATTGAAGGGTCTTAAAATATTTTTATACAATAAATTACCTTACAAATTTAGCGAACTATTAATTTAATATTTCAGGTTAAAATTAATTAAAAATACTATTTTAAAAAAACTACCAATTGGTTGAGATTTAATATATGTTTTCTCAATCAAGCACTTTTCAAGTCAAATAATTAAATTAAATTTCTTTTTGTGTTCATATATACAATTATCAACACACACATATATATCTTATGTATGGCTAAATATCATTTTTTCAATCATCTTGGTGGAAAAAATTAATTAACTTGGGAATTTGTTTATTTTTGTTTCTTAATAAATGAGAATTTAAGGAAACAAATTAGAGCAGATTTTTTTTTTTAAGTCATTACTTGTTTTTGATAAATTTATCCTCTGTAACAAATCTGCCAATGTTAAGTTATGTATCCATCCACCTTTTTTTTTCCCAAATTTAATCATCAAAATTTAGCTCTTTCTTGTCATCACCATTATTATTCTTGTGGAAATTTTGCATATTTTAGGTAACATTTTCACATTTTTTTCGTTTTCCTCTTGCTCTATATATGTATATATGGTATAATTATGACAATTTTTTTCTATATATATTGGTTCTGTAATAATTAATAGGATGGAGATTTTTGCACTCCAATAATTTATTTCTACACTCCTTATTTATTTTTTTGAAATTATAAATTACATAATCCTTTATTTGAAATTTTTATTGTTTTCACTAATTATCATTCCTAAACTAGTTTCTTTCTAATTTTTTTTCCAAATTCACTATTTGATATTTAATATTATAAACCTATTTGTGCTTGAGCATATATTTTCTTTTTACATTAAAAAATATAACATAGTCAACTATTTTTTTTAAATTATTAATTTACCTTTTAATTTGTCTAAATCATTGTAAAATTTGCACCAATTACAAAAAAGATAACTTTTTTTACTCTTTATTAACAATTTTTTAAATATCATATACACATTATTTTATTTTTATTTTTCTTATCATAATTTTTAAAAGATAATATAAAATTGAAGTATATGATTAAAAAATCATTATAAAAATTTAACAAAAATTCAATATATAAAAAATATTGTAATTTTAATTTTTATGACAAGTGTTATAATATATTAGTTATAGAAAAAATACAAGCTATATTTTTTTATCACGTATATTTTTTATAGTTTAATTTAATTAGAGCATGTGCAGGATATAATTACTTAAATTACATACAGTTACTTTTGGTTCTATTTGTTGAACTTATAAATATTTTTTGATATGATAAATTATTGTTGAATTTATATAATTGATATTTTTAATCACATAATTTAATTTTTTATATTATTTTGTTAAATAATTATAGAAAATTAAAAAAAAATATGTACATATGATATTAAAACTCTTTATAAAAATAAAAAATAAACTTATATGCATATGATGTTGAAAATAATTGTTCATAAAAATAAAAGATTCGTTATTTTTTTTAAATTGATACAAATTTTACAAAAATGATTTAAATAATATTAGATCTTTTAATAACGCAAAAAAAAAAAAAAAAAAAAAAAAAAAAAAAAAAAAAAAACCTCAATTACAAGTAGTTTAAAATTTTAAACATCAAACAATGAATTTTAATAGTAGTAATTAGCAATATAATTACTAAAAGATTATACATTTTTTTATGCAAAAGAATAAAGAAGAAAGAATAATTATGTAATTTATAATTTTAAAAAACCAAAAAAGAGTGTGGAAATAAATGGGTGAAGTGCAAAAATCATCACTCTAACTAATAATCTTACTTGGAATTAAATTTGGATTCTAAGGACTTGAAACAGATAGATCTTATTAATTAGAAAGTGAACTATATACTTTAGGGTAAAATATATTACTGTGCATCAATCAAATTCAAGTTGAGAAAACACCAACCAATTCAAAAAGTTTTATTTTAGTATTTCTCAAGAAATAAATAATGTTAGTGAATGATGTTAATAGAAAATTGTAAAAAATATTTTAGTTACTAATTATCAAAGGAAAGCATATTTTTAAGTATTCACTTTGTTTTTGCTCAGGCTTTTCCTACGTTAAAAGAATTGCATGAAAAAGACGGTCCACGCGAAGAACAAATATATAAGGAGATATAAGATTTTTTTTTTTATAAGAAAATTTTATTTTATTAGTAAAAATGGAAAAAACCACTAGAGAATGATGAAAAAATCTCTCCCTACATCTAATTACTCGAGTTAGATGAAAAAGTGAAACAACCCACCTTGCCAAAAAAAGTTGCATAGATACTATCGTGAGATATTTTATGATAACCTTAATCTAACCATTGGAAATCCTAAAGTTTAATAATGTGTCCACAATAAAATCCCAACTCAATCTGTCATAGCCTTTTTCCAAATCAACTTTGATAACCATGAGACTTGAAGCGTCTCCTTTGCGACACATAGAATGTATGACTTCTTAAAGGATCACAATGTTGTCCGTTACATGAAGATCCTTAACAAAGCTCGATTATATAGAATTAATGGCTTTTTTCTTAATTGGCTTAAGTTTATTAATTTCCAACAACCTTAATAATAAGCTTATTATTAAGGTGACATTGCAAAGACATTGTATGCTCATGAAACTAACACCATTTCTGTCTTGGAAACTTTATGAATAAACATGATATTAGTACATTTTATGTCACCCTTTAGATTTGCACCATTAAAAATGTCTCAAACCGTTAGGTTCAACCAAATCTTAAACAATACTCTTTAAATTTCTTGATCCAACACTAGACCAGCTAAGGAAATATAATTATCTTGACTAATAGGTGGGAAACCATCTGTTACCACATAAAGCTCTTGGGTAGAAGAAGAAGAACTCGTATAAAGGGATTTGAAAAATGGTATTGATGATCATATATGGTTCTTATAGTGGTCAATATGTTTCCTAAACACATTAGTCAATGTTCTTAACACTAAATTTTAACCCTTAGCTTTTAGTGCACGTTCTTTTTATATAACAATAGGAGTCTTAGCACTAAACTTTAACCGTTAGCTTTCGCGCCTTTTTTAAATATAAGATAACGGTATTCATATAAATCAACTGGAAGTAAAATTTATAACTAGATATGAAATTAATAGCACATACATTTAATTATCTAACAAATATATGTTTGTTATAACTACATATATGTATAACATTTTATAAATAGTTCTATTAATTATTATATCAAATTATTTATAAATATCGATTTAGCAATAAACTTTAACGATTAGCTTTCGCGCCTTTTTTAAATAATAGGTGCTATGCTTTTAACTATTATATCAACACATATACCATATTCATCACACTACTATTTAACTTGCTTCAATTCTCTCTCTCACTCTCACTCTCAAATCTCTCTCTTTGTTCTCATTTTTTTCTCATGGAAAAACCAATTGACCTTGAGCCTGAGAACTCCTCCACCCAAAAACATCATCATGAAGCTAACAAGACTCAACAAAATGCTTCACAACCCAAAGACATGCCTATCTCTAAGGTTGGAGTTGTTGCCCCTACTCAATTGACCATTAAGACTCCTCCAAGGCCTAGTACTCGTGAAACCTCATCTTCTAATGCTCTTATGGTTCAAAGAAACATTCCAGGAAGTGGTGCTGGTGTTGGCAAGCAGCCAAAGAAGAGAAAAGGAAGAAGCTTAAGCTGTGATGGTAGCCAAAGGCCTAATAAGAGAAAAGGTGATTATAAATTGCCTGCTACTTGTGCTGTTTGTAGAAGAAATTTCCCTACTCATTATGTACTATTTGCACATCTCCGATCACACAGCAAGAGGGAATGGGAAGGGGCTTTTCCGCGGGTTGAAAAGGGTAGCAACAATGATGATCAGCAGAGGCAACAGCCAGCAGCAACTCATCAAGTGATGGAAAATGAGGTGACGGCAAAACTTGTTGATATTGCTCAAGCAGCCTTTGAAAAAATGCAAAAAGAAAAAATGACTAGTGATGCTAATCCAAGCAACAAATTGGAATTTGATCTTAATGTTCTCCCCCAAGAAGAAGAAGAAGAAGACCCTTATAGTCCAGCATCTTCTGTAGCTTCTTCTCAAGTAAAAGTTGAATTTGATCTTAATTTTCCTCCTCCAAAAGAATATGATGATGCACCAGCCCTTTGAGATATATGCTATAGAGTAATCAAAATTGTATTTAATTTTTATTTTTATTTTTGCTTGATCCCTGTTTTTGTTGAAAACCTAATCAAAAGCTCGCAATTATCCTTTCAAACTTAAAGAAATGCAAATTTTTAGTTTCTAGCAATTTTTTTTATGATTGATTAAATGCGACACATTATTTATTTCAATTTCTGTATGTGGTAATTAAAATCGAATTTTTTGTTAAGGGTTTAGTCTGCACTAATTAAAGTTGAAATTCAACCATAAGTACTCAAAATAATCATCCTCTTACATAAGCTTCTAGCCATAGTAATTGGATTCATTAATAGAGAGCTATTGAAGGAGCTGAATTATTTACAGTTTAATGGGCTCTAAGTAAGTACCAATAGTTTTAATGAAAAAAATTTGCGATTGAGAAGTCATATAGTTTATTTATTTTAATTTTTATTTAGCACTAGCTAGAATTTGTATATAACCAAAAACAATATCGGTCTTTCTCTTTATTATGTACTCAATAAAAAAATTATTTATCAAAAACATTATATTTTAGCGGTAAAATTAATTATTAATTTAGCAGGATTGTAGCAAAGTTTTACTGAATATATATATATATATATATTTCAATCAAGTATGACACTCTTTCATTTCAAATAAAATCAGTTTCGTTTTGTGTCCACATACAATGATCAACACATGAAATCTACATTATATATGTAGCCAATTAGCTATATATGAAAAGATAATTTTTATTTAACCTTTTCATAAGAGTTTATATTATGTTTGAGCAAAAATGTCATTTTTCCAATCATATTAGTGGTATAAATTAAATAACTTGGAAATTATTTAATTTGTAGATTCTTAATGAATGTGAATTTATGAAAAAAAAAAGAAAAAATATAGAGCAGATTCTGGTTTTTAAGTCATGACTTATTTTTGGTAAATTCCTCTATTATAAATATATTAATGTCAGATTATGTATCCATACAACTTTTTTTTCCAAATTTAATCATCAAATTTTACTCTGTCTAGTCATCACCATTATTATTCTTGTGGGAATTTTACATATTTTAAGTAACATTATCACATTCCCCTATGTGTGACATAATTATGAAAAAATTTTCTATATATGTTGGTTCTGTAATAAAAATGTAACTTGTTGGAATAAGATATTTGGATTCATTAACTTGAAATTAGAGAACCAAAGGACTTGAAACACATATATCTTAGTTCAAAATAATTGTTTGTGAATGATTTTGCTAGGAAATTATAAAGAATTACTTTAGTTACTACATATCAAAGAAAAACTCATCTTTTAACACTACTAGAATGTACCGGATTACCGACGGAATTTTTTCCGTCTCTAATTACCGACGGACGTGAATTTAATGATGGATTAGCGACGGAAAAAAACTCCATCGCTAAAACCAACCAAAATTTGGGCGCCAATTAGTGGCACCCGAAATTTCGACAAAATTAGCGACGGATTTTAATGTCTGTTGCTAAAAATTAGCGACGGACATCGTGTCCGTCGCTAATTAGTGACGGATAGCGTGTCCGTCGCTAAAAATATGACCATTAAAAAAAAAACAAGTTTTTTCTTTCACCCTCTCTTTCTTTCTTTTCCCTCTCTCCCTTTCTCCTCTCCTCTCCTCTCTCCCTCGCCGGCCGACCCACCCTCAGCCTGCCGACCCTCAGCCGCTCCCTCCGCCAGCCGACGCCAGTCCCTCCCTCCCCACCGGTAGTCCCTCCCCGCTAGCTGCCTCTTCTTCTCCTGCGGCTATGCTTTGTCGCGCGATTGGACCCAGCTGCCGGCTTCTGCCTCCTCCGTCGACCGGCGGCTTCTTCACCAGCAGACCGGCCTCCTCCCTCCTCTCCACCGTCGGCTGTCCCCTCTTCCGGTGAGTTTGTGTTTTTTTTTATTTTTTGCTTTTTTTTTCTTGTATTTGTAATAAATTTAATTAATTAAATATATATGATTATGTTTACAAAAATTAATTGTATAATTTTGTTAGGTAATGATAAATGGGTGAATAAT
>CATIWO010097718.1:0-14208 GCA_949673435.1 Macaranga tanarius | reverse complement strand
GCCCATTAAATGTTAACTCCCACCAATCATTACACTAATGATTATTATTATATTTAAAAAATAAAACAATGATTATGATATGATTATGTTTTTATAATTACCAAATAATTAATGGATAATTAGTATATTTACGGGCTATTTTCTTTTTTATGGTCCAAAATTTCTTAAATACGAAATTTATGTTTTTTTAAAAAAAAGTCCCCCACAGAATTTCGCCAGTCAAACTGTCGAAATGCAAAAAAAAAAAAATTTGAGGCTCATTTCGGCAATGACTGTTTCGACATGCGTTCCAACACAGCTGGCGTTAAAAAATTTCACGTAATTTTCTCTTTCTCGTAGTATTTTTTTTTTCGAAATACTAGAATTTTTTTGCACTCCGTAAATAGTAACATGCAAAATTCTACAAAAAATTACTATTTTACTATTCATCAAATTACTATTCCGACATCCGTTTCAAACACAGCTTGTGTCAAAAAATTCCACGTAATTTTCTCTTCCTCATGGTAATTTTTTTCGAAATACCATAATTTTTTTGCACTACGTGAATAGTAACATGCAAAATTCTGAAAAAGTTACTATTTTGCTATTCATTAAATTACTGTTCCGACATGCGTTTCTAACACAGTTGGCGTTAAAAAATTCCACGTAATTTTCTCTTCCTCGTGGTATTTTTTTTTTCGAAATACCATAATTTTTTTGCACTACGTGAATAGTAACATGCAAAATTCTATAAAAAGTTACTATTTTACTATTCATCAAATTACTATTCCGACATTCGTTTCAAACACACCTTGCGTCAAAAAATTCAACGTAATTTTCTCTTCCTCGTGGTCAAAAAAAATTCAACGTAATTCCTTATGGCATTTCGCCAGTCACATATAAGGCATTTCGCCTGTGTGACAGGATTCTCCATTCTCGTGACATCATTTCGCCTGTCACACAGGCGAAATGAGGCTATTTTCTTTTAACCAAATCGCTATTCTCAAAGGCGAAACATCTGACCAAAATTTTGTCATCTTCCTACTTCACCTGTCACATAGGCGAAATGAGTTTTTTCGAAATGACAAAAGTCAACCTGAACCATAAAAATGGAATTTTTTTTAAGATAACCACAAAATTGGTAATTACGAAATTCGGACCCTATTTTGGTAAATAGCCCCTTGGTCATAATTGTTGAGACATCTGGATTAGTAGCTAAAGGAAAGGAAATACCTTCTCATCACATCCTCAAGGCCATAGCATGCAGAACATTCAACTCCCATTGAACAAACTCTTGCCATTATCTCTGTCTGTTACGATTCATTGCCGAAAATTATTTATTTATTTGCTGTCAATCATACCAAATAAGCTCAAAAGAAAAGGTTAACAAGTCTTGCTTACACCCACCATTCCTTGTAGTCACTGCGGTTTAATTAATTAATTAATATGACATGTCAAAGTCACAATTAAAAATAAATTAAGCAAACAAGTTGAGATTTATTCAGTTTTTAGAGAAGTTGAGATTAATTTAAGAAAGAGTTCACATCTCTCTCAGGGTCTTTCTTTAATCTTTGTCTACTAATTTTTAAATCTGTCATGGACTGCTATTATAAGAACTAGGACACCAATTAATCCTCATAATCACTTATTAACTCTATTTCTCTCTTTTCACAGGACAGAGGCAGAGACTATCAGAAGACCTATATTTATATAACCCTGTCAACAAGTAAGTTAACCCGCTTTTAATATTATTTTGTTAATTTTCATTACTACTGATATAGATGATTTGTATAATTGATCTTCGCTTGATCTAAAATAAAGAGTACCATCCTTATTATATAATAATGAAATTATCTACAAACTAGCAAACGGAGTCCTAAGCTAGCAACTACTTATGAAGTATGGAAAGAGATTAAATTTGAATTCCCTACTATATATAGGTACTTTAAATAAATAAAAAAATCAGATAAATAATTGGCAATGTAGTAATTGACGTTAGTTCTCTTGATTGGATTGCAATTTAATTCGGCCTAATCTTTTATTTTACTAAAATGTGTTGAAAAAAAAAAGTATATTAATAAAATTCTGAAATTGTGAGGCTTGATTTTATCAGACTGGGATCGTTTGACCTTTATATTAATAAAAAAAGAAATCATTCATTGCCCATCCAAAATTTTGGCTTGACCCCTAACATTAATATTTCATTCATCTAATGTATACATGCATTACAGGAGGATTTGTAATTTCTGCACGTCAGTAGCTTAACCACATTGTTGTACATTAATTGTGGCGCAACAAATGTATATCAGATTTTTAAAGTATGGCGACGGAAGAATTATATTCTGTAGCCATTAGAATCAATGAAAAGCTTGGAGGTCTTTGTCAGCTATACTCTGAACATTGCATCTTCAAAGTGCCTAATCAACTGCGTATGGTTAATGAAAAGGGATATGAACCTCAGACAATTGCAATTGGTCATAGCGTATCAGGATTAGTCCGTACCATGTGGGAGCTGCAAGAAAGAGCTCGTAGTTGCTACTCGGAACCTCTAACTCTTATAGAAGATGAGTTCGTGGAAATGATGATATTTGATGGTTGTTTCATCGTAGAGCTTTTATATAATTTTGACGACGGGGTAGATTTAGAAGCCCTATTTTTCAGAGGGATCAGATGCTGTCCAGAGTAATGTTGGACCTGTTACTAGTTGAAAATCAACTTCCTTTCTTCGTACTAATGGAGTTAATTGACACAATCACCTTGACTCCAGATATAATTAAGCTAATTCTAGCGGTCTTTAAAATGGCACTTCCAGGGGCAGGGTACAGTCCAAATCATGAGTACTCATTAAAAGAGATGAAAGAAATCAAGCATATATTGGCATTAGTACATGACAGTTGGCAGCCATTGCCTGGAAGAATGGAGAGTTTTTGACGACAAGAGAAACTGTTAAAATAAGCTTTCCACGCTGTGCCATGGAGCTCCAAGAGGCCAGGATCAAGTTCAAGAAAGTTGTTGAGGGCATAATATATTTGACATCAGCTCCAAAAATGGCATAATAAAGATCCCAACACTGAACATTGCTGATGAAACAGAGCTTGTCGTGAGAAATCTCATTGCTTATGAGCAGCTAAATCCTAGAAGCAGTCCAAAATACGTCACTGAGTATATGATATATATGGATAGTCTGATAAATTCTGAGAAGGACGTTGAGCTGCTTTGTTATAAAGGAATCATCAAGAACTGGTTAGGTGATGATGGAACGGTGGCTGCATTATTTAACAGGATTGGTGATCATGTTGTCAGCGAAAGGGCTTTGTACGCTGAAATACAGAACAAAGTGAACAAGCATTGCAATAAGCGGTGGAATGTGTGGATGGCCAAGTTAAGGCGCAATTATTTCCATACTCCATGGGCACTTATTTCAGTTTTGACTGCTATGATCCTGCTTTTGCTCACCTGCTCATAAACAGTGTGTGCAGTCCTTTCTTATAGTAAACAATTTTAATGCTAGATCACTCATGATAATTTCTTTGTGAAATACACCTGGTCAATCAGAATACAGACAATAATAAATGAGAATAAGTTTGAGCAATAAGTATTGTGTTTTGATTACTTAAATTTATTTAACAGTTTCGAGCAATAAGTGTTGTGTTTTGATTACTTAAATGTAATACTGTAGAATGTTAGAGTCGCAGCGGAAACAATAGGCGAATGTAAACAAATACACACACAATAGCAAAATAAAGTAAACAAAAATAGACATAATGATTTACGTGGAAAACCCCAATATGGGTAAAAACCACGGGCAGAGGAGGAGAGATTTCACTATGACTATAAAAATAACGTACAAAGAGTGTTTAGATGGCTAACAATGATGAATAGGCCGAATTCCTTAACCCTAAATTGATACAAGGCTTATTTATAGAGTTTGTGGAGAGAAAAATAGGATAAAAACGCTTCCCAAATGGATTTGGACACCTCTGGTCGCTACATGGGCGTGTCTCGACCCGTGTAGCCTTCTAGAGTGAAAACCGAGTTGAAACACGGCCTGGAACACGCCCGTGTTCCCGCCCGTATATCGTTCTGGACAAATTGGCAGGTTTTAACACGGCCAACAACACCCCCGTGTTCCTGCCCGTGTTCACAATACACCCTGAGACACACCCGTGTGTCTGCCCATGTCTGCCCAAAACATGCAATACACATACCAAACTCGTCCCAAAACACCCAAAACTTGTCCAAAGTGCGAAGCCAACATATCTCCCATCAAAATTCATGTCATAAACACAACAAGAATAATGGACAATGTCCTGATTAAAGACCACTCGAACAATAGAAATCAACAAAAGAAAAATTGGAGCTGAGACGTGTAATTCAATGTTTTCAGTTCACTAACACGACAGAGACCATGAATTGACATTAATAGGAGGGAAAAAAAATAAAGCACAACTAAGAGCTGCAACATAAAGCAGAAATTAGTTAAAACCAAAACCAAGACAGCTGACAAGAAAAGCACATATAAGAGCTGCAACAAAAAAACCAGTAGCAGCAGCACACTGCACTGAAGCTGCAAAACAACAGCCAGAAGCAGCAAGCTAGTTTTCGCTGAATTAGCAATAGCAAATAAACGAATCGGCAACAGCAGAAACACTACCAGCAGTAGCAGCATATAACAAAATGAAAACCAAACATAAACTCATTGTTTTCTGCTATATCAAAACCAAACTTATCGTGAACAAAATTCAGGTATAAATCAAACACAACCACGAACACAAAATTTAGGTATCTCAGTTTTCTGCTGAAGCAGAGTACTATTCATATGCCTAAAACTAAATAAACAACAAAAACGTTGAAAGTAGCTAACACTATTTTTAGTTATCACTGTGACATGAAGAAGTAATTCAGTTATTTTTTTAAAAATTTTTGCTTAGGCTTAGGCAAAACTTGTTACCCATTATAGCTCTTCAAATTGGTGGTACTTGTATAACTTGCAGGCTGAGACGAGGAAAATGAGGGAAGAACAAGGGGGTCGCAGTTCATGTGTTTGACAATGGAAGAACAAGAGGAAGATGAGGGATAATTGTGCTGAATGGAAGAAGAAGAATTGGGGAGAAGAGTTTTAGATCCCTAAAAGCGCGAAAAAAAAAAAAAAAAGGTTTTATGGTGCCGTTAGTTTGAACCAAAACAGTGCATTTTGATTTAAAATCAATTTTTTTTCTTTTTTTTTTTAATTTAATTCCACTTGTGAAAATAGCAACACAGAACATGTAGATTTGCAAGTCACGTCACGTCATCACAGACAACCAATTTCGAAGGTATGTAGATTTGCAATAAATCACAAAATGACTTAAGTTGATGGTAAAAATATATATAAAAAACCTTTAATAAATATATTAAAGATACATTTTCAAATAAAAAAAATTACTATGTTAACTTATTTTTAATGCATTAAAATAATATTTATAAGCATTTCCTTTTAATTGCTAAGTTAAATTTTAAAAATTTTTATTTTATTAAAAATCTTGAAGTCTTTTTGAGATTATATTTATATTTATTTTTAAATATTTAAATTTCATTTTTTATTTGAAATTTTTTATATATTTTATGTTGATTTTAATTCAAAAATGTTGTGTGAAATTGATCTAAAAAATTGAAAACTTTTGTGTTAAATTGAACAAAAAAATAATAATAATAAATGTGTTTAAGTTGTTCTAATTAATTTATATATTAAATAAATGTTCAATGGGCAAATTAACCTTTGTCCCAAATTAAAGGGCTTGATCAAAGACATGCAGTAGTAAATTCTAAGTAGTAACATAATTTTAGATCACTAGCAGCTGATATATTGAGAGTCAGAGCCAAAGTGGTGCTGGAGGCCAACACAATTATAGCATGTGTACAGCTTCCCTCAACGAGCAATTAATGTTCATACCCAATTCATCAAAATCTTGCACACCTGACCTGTGATCAATTAAATAAAACACATTTAGATTTGAAATTATCATTTGGACAGGCTACTGAAACATTTTGCTAATATTTATTATGACATTATTTAGTATCTACCTGCCACTTGAGCTGTAGTTACAGCTTCCCTCAACCAGATAGTCGAATCCCAACAAGTTTACTTCTGATACAAGAGAGTTGAGCAACAACATCGCTAATCTTCAGACGTTCTTGTGGTGTTTCAACAGAGCAACAGATTCCAATTTCAAATATTGAAATCAAGCACTCTTTATATCTTTCCCTAAAATTATTGCTGCGTTCCGAGGCTACGTGCGAATTGAGTTGCATTTCCTGAAGGAGGCTGGGATCTATAATCTCCATCACTTGTTCAGGTAAAGTTTTTTCAACAAAGCTGTGAAGGCTCAAACTCTCCGTGAACATTTGATCGATTGGTCTCTTCCCCGCGAACATCTCTAACAAGACTACTCCAAAGCTATACATGTCACCGAATGTCGATGCTTCGCTGCCCATACCATACTCTGTAGTACATAAATTAAGACAGTGAAATGAATTTGCTCAGAAAATATATCAAATCTAACAAATTCTTGATATGACTAGAGAATTACCTGGAGGACAATACCCAATAGTTCCTCTAGCTCCAATAGAGCTGGATTGATTTGTAGTTGAATCGACTTTCTCTTCAGAAAGGAACTTGACTAACCCAAAATCACTTACATGTCCAGTCATTTGTCTATCAAGCAGAACATTACTCGGTTTTAGATCACAGTGAACAATTGGTGTTCCTGAATGATAGTGAAGATACTCTAGTGCACAAGCAACATCAATGGAAATATTCAATCTTTGGAGAACACTTAAACTCCTAGGCGCTTCATCTGATCCAAGAGTTCTCGGATGCAGCCAATCTTCTAAGCTCCCATTATCCATGAACTCATAGACCAAAGCTTTGAAATCGTTTCCCTGAAAATCAACACCTGAACAAGCAGTTAGGACGTTGACGAGGTTTCGATGCCTGACATTCCTTAAAATCTCGCATTCAGATAGAAAACTCTTGGCTGCTCCACGACGCATAAGATTAAGCACCTTCACTGCAATAACAAGTCCACCATCATCAAGAATTCCTCTGTATACAGACCCAAAGCCACCTGAACCAATCAAATTATCTGAAGAAAATCCATTTGTAGCTTTAAGGAGACTTTGATAAGACAACCTCAATAGCACATTCCCATAAGAGCTTGATGATGCGGATTCTCGTTGGCTCTTTGTTGCCTTCCTCCAAAGAAACATACAAGTAAGAATAGATGCAGTGCCTATGAGGGCAGGGACAACAGCTATCACTAACTTTAGCTTAAATGTGAACCTCCTCTTATGTTGTTCAGACTTGCATTCAGAAAGGCCAAGATCATGCGTGCCACCACATAGATTTTTGTTTCCTTTCAAGGATATTGCACTTGCATTCTTGAAAATGCCTTCTGTTGGTACCGGACCTTCGAAATCATTATAGGATATATCCAACAACTGTATTGAATCAAACCCCATAAAAAACCTTGGAATTGTGCCTGAAAAATTGTTGTGAGAAAGATTCATCACTCTGATGCCCCTCAACAAACTTAAAGATGGAGGAATAGAACCTTGAAACACGTTGGCATCCAGATATAAGGATTCTAGACTTTCACAACTGCCAAGGCCACTAGGAATCTGTCCTGATAACATGTTGTGTCTGAGGGATAGAAATCCTAGTTGTTTCAAGTTTCCCACTTCATTGGGAAGGGAACCATTCAAACGATTTGTAGATAGATCAATAGCTAGTGATAAGGAGGAAAGTTCAAAAATTTGTAGAGGTAAGGGACCAGAAAGATTATTGTTAGAACCAACTAACCCAAGTAAATTTTTGCAATTACCAAGACTGGAGGGGATGGTGCCCTGAAGATTATTGTAAGACAAAGAAAGTTCGAGTAAATTCGTCAAGTTTCCAAGAGAGGACGGAATGTTTCCAAGGAAATTATTGTTATCCAAATAAATTCCATTTAAAGTCTTAATCTTGGAAATGGTCGAAGGAATTGTACCTGAGTGCTTGTTCTGTGATGCATCCAAAGCTATCAAGTTGATGAGATTCTCTATTCCGGGCGGGATGTTTCCATGTATTTGATTGTTATCAATGACAAACACCTCAAGCTTCTTTGAAAGGTTAGCAATGTGCTCAGGCAGCTTCCCTCCAAAGTTATTATCGGCTATGATTATTCGCAGTAAAGCAGTGGCGTTAGTCAGATCGGAAAGAAACTTCAAGTCATCAGCTCTCCCACCACTTCCTAAATAGTTGACACCAATGGAAAAAAATGAAAGTTTATTTAACATTTTCAGAGAAGGAACACTTCCAGTAAGATTATTTACATTTAGATGAAGGGATTTTAGATTTGAAGCATTGGAAACTGAGGTTGGAATAGATCCAGTGAATTGGTTGGTAGTAATGGAAAAGAAGCGAAGGTGTTGAAGAGAGGTGCCTAAGGTCTCTGGGAGAGTGCCTCGTAATTGATTCATTGCCAAATCGATTGTCTCAATGGAAGAGATATTGGAGATTGAAGATGGTATTGAACCTGAAAATTGATTACTAAACAATGATAAAGTCTTCAGATTCATCAATTGGCCAAAGGATTCAGGTAGAACCCCATGCAAATTATTTTGATATGCATAGAATTCCTCAAGAGATGATAGATTCCCAAAAGATGGAGGGATACTTCCTGTCAGATTGTTAGTTCCCAGACCGAATATTTTGAGCTTTGCCAAGGAGGTAAGATGCAAGGGAATTTCACCCATCAGCTTGTTCCGGTATAAATTCAATACCTGAAGGTTAGAGCAAGCAGAAATGTTGTCAGGAATTTGTCCACCAATTGAATTGTTGTAAAGTGACAGTATTTGCACCCTACGCAAATGGCCCATCTGAGGAGGGATTTCATGGCTGAAGCTATTGTTTTCAAGCCACAACTCTCTCAAGAAGGTCAGATTGCCAACATGTGGCGATATGGAACCAGAAAGTTTCAGGGATCTCAGGTTTAACACCGTCACCCTCTGGTGTCTCCGTCCACATGTAACGCCATACCACTTGCAGAAATGAAGAGAGCTATTCCATGAATTTGTGATGACACCAAGAGGATCATCACTTATCTTGGCCTTGAATTCCAGTAACGCATGTCTATCAGTCTCATTATTAGTACTTATGGGAATGGCTAAGGCTGCAGGCAACAACAGCACCAACAAGAGATTAATAATAGCAAGAAGAAGGCTCCTACTGCAAGAAAGTCCCATTTTACAGTTTCAGATTTTCTTTTAAAGGTAGGTAAGTAGTTTAGGACTGGTTGCTACTGATGCTAGCTAGCTTACTACTTCAATTTAGTAGAGGAAGCATATGCCTATATAAGGATGGCAGGTGATGCGTCATACTGTAGTATTAAATAAATGCCCCTTTGGAGTGGGCATTGTGATTCTTTTAAAACTCTTGTAAGAAAAGTTTTGCATACATTAAATGTCTTTGTTCCATTTTTCACTATTTTTGGAATGATAATTTAGAAGGGTAATAATTCGTGTCTTTGTTCCATCTCTCAACTTGGAATATTTTAAATTGTCCCTCACTCATTCAAATGTCTCATGCTAATGAGCAAAACAAATAATTTTCAAAAGTAATTTTTTTTTTTTTAATTTGGTGAGAGACAATACTTTTTATTTCTCTTAGATGGACATGTATCATTATCAATTTTAAAAAGATCATACCGGTCAAAAAAAATTCGAAGTTTTCTTTTTTCTATAATTTTATTTTCAACTATTAGATTTTCATAAAATGTTCTCATTTAATTAATTATTGAAAATTTTATAAATAAATACTTAAGTGAAATCAAATAAAATACAGACGTAATATCTATAAAATATCAAATTTATTTTTTAATTGTTACATTTGTAATGATATATTGATATAAAAAAATTAAATATTTTATATTTTGACCAATTTATCCCAACTATTAAAAAATTTATCAAAATAAATGATTATTTATAATAAATTTGATTTTTTTTGGGTATCAATGAAGCTTTTTAAAATACTCTAAATTGTACAATTGGCAAATGGTGCTTTTAAAATACCAAAAAAACCATAATATAAAAATTAATAACTAACTTTGGAACCCAAGAAAAATTATTCAGTAAATGAGATTTTAATTAGTCTGTAAAATAATGAGTTATCCATATATATAAAAAAAACTACACATTATGTATACAATATATAAATTTTTAAAAATTTATTTATATTTTTGCTAAATAAAATTTATAAATATATTAATTGTCTTCAAGAAAAAGATGAACAAGGAAAAGTAAAGGTGGGGGAGGAGAAGAAAAATATAATGAATTTATAGACTTAAATGATATAAATGAAAAATATAATGTATTTATTACTCCCTCCGTTCTATTCCAATTGTCGTTTAAGGTACGTAGTGTCACAAAAATTAAAAATTTTATTTAATAGGCATAATTATAAGTGAAAATGACTATATTACCCTCTTGTAGAAAGACTAAAAGTTAGTATTTCAATCAAACTCTAAAACCAAGATATGAGTAAAGTTAGAAAGAAAAATTTATTTTTTATTGGTAATCTAAATACGTCATTTGGAGTGGAACAAATTCTATTTTTTTAAAAAACAATTGGAATGGAACGGAAGGGAGGAAGTAATTAATAATAGTTATAGACTTAAAAGAAAAGTTGGAAAGGCATTAAATTTTAGTAGAAATTAAGAAAATTAAAAGAATAATCAATGTAAAGGCTTGACCTTACAAACATTTGGTGATGACTAGGGGTGTTCATGGCTTCCGAAATGGCCGAACCGAAAACCTAACCGACCCTATTCGATTCGGTTCGATTTGCATTTTTTAAATTTTTAAATTTTTTGAACTGAACTGAACCGAAATTTGGTTCGGTTTGGTTCGGTTTTATATAAAAAAAATATAAACTAACCGAGATAACCGAAATAACCGATTATTTATTTTTATATTTCTAAATATTTTTTACAAATATATACAAATTTAATATAAATATATAAATAGGTTGGTTCGGTCGGTTTATGTTTAATGTTAGTTTTATATAAACAAGTCGAAAAAAATATGAAACAGGTTGAAAAAAAGGCATTTTGGCCTAATTTATAAATTTGAATAGTTAAAATCTATAAAACTGAACCGACCAAAAACCGAACCAAAAATTTTGGTTCGAAATAAGTTCGGTTTAGTCTATATAAACAAGTTGAGAAAATATGAATCAAGTTGAAAAAAATGGATTTTGGCATAATTTATAAATTTGAATAGTTAAAATCCATAAAACCGAACCGACCGAAAACCGAACCGAAAATTTCGGTTCGAAATAAGTTCATTTCTACAGTATAATTCGATCGGTTCGGTTTTATATTCTTGAAATTCGATTATTTCAGTTCGGTCAGAAAAACAGCTCAAAACCGACCGAACCGACCGATGAACACCCCTAGTGATGACCATATGCTATGCTTAACATTATTAGCAAGACTTTACAGTTGTTGTATTTTCCAAGTCAATGGCCGATGGAGGGGGCTAGCTCAAGGGCCATGGTTGAGTCCATAGTCAAGAGAGGTTGGAGGGAGTCACTAGCTTAAGGGCTACTGGCAAGTTCATGTCAGTTTCAAATAAGGTTGAGAAACTAAGTACGCCTATATACGGTTAGACTCGTCTGGTTGATGTTGCAAAATCAGAATTGGAGGAATTGGGAACGAAAAAATTGGAGTTTGATTTACTAGGGAATAAAAATGGGAATTACTATCATTTATTAGTTAAAATATTTTTATAATTATTTTTTATATATTAAAATTATAATTATATTTATATATTATAAAATTTATTTTAAAATTATTTATTTATTTACTAAAATATTTTTTTATAATGTTTAAAGACTACTACAACAAAAATGGGCTTTAGGGAAAGGAAATTACGGTCGCAATAATGTAAAAACAGGTCGCTAAAGACAATTTGCGACTGAAAAACGCCGGTCGCATGAGGTCACTATTGGCTCCGCCGCAAAAAGTTTATTGCGACCTGAAAAACTAAGTGGTCGCAAAAACTTATCGCGACCGTTTACATTACGGTCGCAAAAAAACATGTATCAGGGACCAATTTTGTTAAGTATTTGCGACTGTATACTGGTCGTTAAAGGACAATCACGTATGAGAGATTTTGTTATTTGCGACCAATTTGTGTGTAGCAATTGCGACTGTAATACAGCCGTAAAAAACTTGTACAAATATTGTATTTTCTTACCATTTGTAGCCAATATAATTAATATTTTGTTGGCATCTTTTTAAGTTGTTAAATTAAATTATTGACTATGACCACTTAATGGCCATTACTTTCATTCATCACAAATATATACAATATATATACATATATTTTACATATAATAGAATAAAATAGTGAACATGTATAATTGAATATATTTTGATATATTAGACTTTAAATAAAGGCTTACAATGTTAAAATATTTGAACTTACATAATAATATTCATAAGCCAAATAACAAAAAGTCTAATAATGGATTCAAAAAGAACATATTTGTATGCAAAAAGCCTAACATAGATCCAAAAAGAACATGTCCAAAAAACTTAACATATACCTAAATAATTAGTTGTTGCAAGATATATGCATCATTTTTTATAATTATCCATGCACCTGTAATGAAAAATAACATATATAAATTAAAACTCAAAATTATTAAATAACTTTATAGCACAATTAGAGCATACATACATAATAAAGTGTAGTAGGAATCTAAAAAATATTACATTACAATTGTATGGTATTTTAAACCCTAAAATCTAGCAAAATCCACCTTAAAACATATCAACATCCAAAAACCTGAATCATTTAATCATCAAATTCCATCTTAAAAAAACAATTTGACAATCTAATAATAAATAACAAAAAAGCAACATAACCACAAATCCTAAAGTGGAAAAATCTTGCCTTGGTTTAGTGTTCATATGAGCAAACAATCAAGCATGCAAAAACTTTATGCATCATGGTCAAGCTTAAGAGGACTTGCAAACCAAGCAAAGACTAAATAAACCAACTGCAATGACTTAGCCAAGCATAAATAGCTGCAATACCAAAAGAAAAATTAGCCAGGAAACCCAAGAAACAACAACAAAGGCAGAATCGAGGCAAGTACCGAAAGCTCATACATAGAACATTGATTATACTAAATAGCAACAATAATCAAAGAAAAGAATAACAGCAGCAAAGAGGGATAAAGGAGGCATCAAGATAAAACACAATAGCAAACAAAGGACACTGATAAAAATCTACACCAAAAATAATAAAATTTAAGACAAATTATGCTTAAATACTTCTACTATATTATATAGCAATAATTTTGTAGTTGCAATTCTCCAACATTTTCACCACAAAGAACAATATCACAATAATAATAGCAGTAACATATGCATGCTGAAAATAGAAATGCAGTATAAATAGAACTATAATTCTATGAATTATACATCTATAGTTTTGTAGTTGTAATTTTGCAGCATTTCTATCATGAAGAAATATTACAGTAATAATAACAGCAGCCATATGAATAAAATATCCATAAAATATTATATTACAACAAGCATAATAGCGACAGTATTAAAAACATCAATTAACAATAGCTATACAACAAAACATTGGCAATTCATGGTAGTTTACAAAAATGCAACAACGAGAAACAACTCAAAAACATAAAAATTTTAACATTTTTCAACAAAAAGCAATAAAATGGAGAAATTACCTAATGTATGATTAACTTGTTAGGAATTCAGGTTAAGGAGAAGAAGATTGAGGTTGTTCATTGCTTTATTGAGATAAAAACATTTTTTTGAGTGTCTGGAATTCATCCTCTAATGCACTTAAGCGAGCTTTCACAATTCGATTTTCTTCTTCTGTTTGATAAAGTTTTTCTTCAAGTTCCGCTTTCTTAGCTAATGGTGCCTTCAAGTCTTTAGGTTTCATTCCTCCACCAAAGCAAGTCACATAATTATGACGTTGAATTCCAAAACATTTTTAATAACTTCTACATTCGAGAGAGATGGCTCTGATTCAATTGTCTCACGTAATTCATCCTATACAATCAAAGGCCAATAAAATATGAAACTAAACATGAATTAATTAGAAAATAAATGTAAAGAAAATTAAGTAACCAACATACATATTTTTCAATTGTCTCCAATTCAATCA
>CATIWO010097696.1:0-41105 GCA_949673435.1 Macaranga tanarius | reverse complement strand
GGCCAAGATGGAATTCATCACCTGGAGTGATCCAGGATAAGATCCTATACTATCTAAGTCATTCTTGATGAATAAGTACCTGGCCAGGTCAAACTCGACTTACCTGAAAATAGTTTCGGTGCTAGAAAAGAGTTTCTAGTAGTAGTCATATTTTATTGAGAATTGAACTTAATATGAGGTCATATGATTGAGGCAATTAGAGTTTAACTAAATCATGACTCTAGCCAATATTGGGATCTTATAATGAAGGGATATTTAGTGCACGGTAATTGTATTATGTGGTTCTTGTAGATCTACATATAGTATTCATTTCTAATTGGGTAGTCGTGATATCTATGTTAGAGGTCACTCACGACTTATGGGAACTAAATGTGATTAATTGGAATTTTCACATTTAGTATAGAAAGGTGTTTCTATGATATTAAGTGTCAATATTATTTCCTATTGCCAATTAGACTTGAGCCTAGTAAGTCACACACACAAGGATTGCACTTATAAAGCCTAATATTAATTTGATTATTGATTATAGAGTTTAATTAATTAATTAAAATTAATTGAATTAGATTTACACATATACGGGGATCTAGCATATCCCGAAATCTAAATTCAAAGAATGGAACTTAATTGTAATTAAATAAATATTATTTTGGACTTAATTTAATATGTGATATTAAGTTCAAGGACTAGATTAATATTTGCCTCCTAATGTATTTCTATATGAACCATGCATATTGATAAAGATGGACTTGTTATGGACTTAGCATGGGCTTTATTTAAAAAGTTTAAATTAGCCCATAAGTTGTCTATTGGTATGGAGTGGGCCTTTTCTAAGTGTAAAGAAGCCCATATGCCCATAACCTTAGCCCATATCCATTAAGTGTTAATGATATTAAGGCTAAGGTTATCCATGTAACCAAACACAACCCACTCACTTGAAAAGCAAAGCCATGCATATAGATAGAGTGTGAGACACTCAGTCTATCAAATGCATGTAGCTTTAATGTGAGACACTCAAACTATGGTAATGCATGTGGCTTGAGTGTGAGACACTCAAGCTATGGCAACACATGTGGCTTCAGTATGAGATACTCAAGCTATTATAAAATTGTTTTTGTTGATAGTTAGTGGAGAGTGTAGAGATAACCAACTTCTAACTCCATTTGCACATTTGAGAGAAAATTTGATATTCTAACAAAAGAGAGAAAAATGCTAGAGAGTATCTTCTTCTTTCTTATTCAAAAAGTGTAAAGAATACCAAAATACACAAGTGTTGTGTGCTTTCAAGTCAAAGCCATTGTTGTACAAGTTCAAATCCACCATCCATTGGAGGTTGCATCCTTGTTCCATACATCTAAGCTTGGAAAGGTTCTTGTAAACACCTTGAGTCAAAGAGGAGAGGCTTGTGGCTAGAGCTTCACCGTCCTTAGGGGTCTTCCTTGTGAAATCTGTGTGTTTTAAGCTAGAGGCTTCACACTTAGGGAGCTTAGAGCTTATAGATCAACTTCAACCAAAGCTTTTCAAACGTGCTACCAACTTGGAGTTTTATAAGTGTTACCAAACCCTTAGTTGCTAGGTCTTATATTATGAATGCATGACTTGGTTGTTTGTTAATGGAAATGTTATCCTTGATGCATGATTAGTTATGTACTTGCCATATGATATGATCTATGGGCATGGATGTGGTTTATGTTTGATGCAAATATTGCATACAATCAAAATTTTTAAATTATGCACTTTTAGTTATTACAGGATCCACACTTCCTTCAATGAGTGTAGTTTAAAGAAGTGTTTATAGAGACGTTCTAGTAAAGATTAATGGGGGTGAGATGAGATGAAATTACATACCCCTATTCCTTAATGAGTTTGATGCCATACTTGGGATGGATGGATTAAGCTATTACAGAGCAAATATGAATTGCTACACTAGGCAGGTAGAGTTTGAGAAGGAAAATAAAGAAAAAATAACATTTGTTGGAGAAAATATAAAGACTTTGATTACGATAATATCGACAATAAAAGTTGTGAAATACCTTAGGAAAGGATACGAAGCATATTTAGCTTATATTGTGGAGGAAAGAAAATGGGGTACAAAGTTAAAAGAACTACCAGTGGTGAATGGGTTTGAGGATGTATTTTTAGAGGATTTACCAGGTTTGCCACCCAAGAGAGAAATAGAATTTGAGATTGAACTAGTACCCAAAACTGCTCTTATATCGTAAGCACCATATATAATGGCTTCGGCAGAGTTAAAAGAGTTAAAAGTGCAGTTGTAAGAACTATTGGATAAAGGATTTATCTGACCAAGTTTCTCTTTATGGGATGTGCCTGTATTGTTTGTTAGGAAGAAGGATGGATTATTTCGATTGTGTATAGATTATAGACAGTTGAATAAAGTCACAATCCGAAATAAGTACACTTTACCTAGGATAGAAGATTTATTTGATGAGCGAAGGTATTTTCGAAGATAGATTTAGGATCTGGTTATCACCGATTGAGGATCAAGGAACAGACATATCTAAAACTACTTTTAGGATAAAGTACGACCATTATGAATTTTTAGTGATGCCATTTAGGTAAACTAATACTCCAATTATATTTATGGATTTAATGAATTAAGTGTTTAGACCATATTTAGATAAGTTTCTAATTGTGTTTATTGATGATATTCTGGTATACTCGAAATCAAGAGAAGAACATAATAAGCATTTGAGGACAGTACTAGAAATTTTGAGAACTAAGCAGTTGTATGTAAAGTTTAGTAAATGTGAGTTCGGCTAGGATAAAGTTGCATTTCTACGGCATCTGATATCTGTTGAAGGAGTGTATATAGATCCTAGTAAGATTGCGGTGATTGTAAACTGGGAGCTACTAAGGAATGTCACGGAGATACGAAGTTTCTTAGGACTAGCAGGATAATATCGAAGATTCGTACATGACTTCTCAATTATTGCTTCACCATTGACAAAATTATTGAGAAAGAATGTAAAGTTCGGATGGACTACAGATTGTCAATGAAGCTTCAAAATCTTGAAAGAAAAGCTAATCATTGCACCAGTATTGACATTGCCAGTGGAAGGAGGTCATTATGTGGTGTATAGTGATACTTCAAAGTAAAGACTTAGTTGTATGTTGATGCAAAATGGAAGAGTAGTGGCATATGCATCAAGGCAATTGAGACCGCATGAACAGAATTATCCCAGATATGATTTAGAATTAGCAGCAGTGGTATTTATGTTGAAAATATAGAGACATTACTTGTATGGAATAACGTGTCAGATGTTTATGGATCACAAGAGTTTGAATTATGTTTTAACTCAGAAAGAGTTAAATCTAAGGTAGAGATGCTAGGTGGAATTATTAAAGAATTATAATTGTACGATAAAATATCATCCAGAAAAGGTTAATGTATTTGCGGATGCTTTAAGTCAGAAATCAAGTGGAAGTTTGTATCATATCTGCACTATTAGAATGTCATTGTTGATTGAATTAAGAAAGTTAGATATTGAGTTTAAGGTAGACACCTCTGGTGGAGTGTTAGCTGCCTTTAGAGTAAGGCCAATCCTAATAGAAAGAGTTTTAGCAGCACAGTGAATGGATGAGGAAACTAAAAAGTTGTGCAGTGATGTGAAAAATGGAAAGGTAAAAAAGTTAAGTTGTAGCGAAGAAGGAATTTTAAAGTTTAGAAATAAACAATATATGCCTAACTTAGGTGAACTACGATGAGAAATAATAGATGAAGCACATTATTCGGCGTATGCTATGCATCTAGGAAGTACAAAAATGTATAAAACAAAAAAAAATTATTGGTGGAAATGAATGAAGGGTGATATAGTTGAATTTGTATCAAAATGTTTGACCTCTCAACAAGTAAAGGCCAAACATAAACATCCTGCTGGATTATTACAATCCTTATCAATTCCTGAATAGAAGTGGGAACATATCACAATAGATTTTGTAGTAGAATTGCCAAAAACCCAGCAGTAAAATAATGCAGTATGGGTAATCGTTGATCATCTGACAAAGTCAACATATTTTTTATCTGTCAAGGTTAGCTACAACTTAAATAGATTGGCGGAGCTATATGTGAAAGAAATCGTAAGGTTGTATGGAGCACCGGTATCAATCATATTATATCGCAATCCAAGATTCATATCATGATTTTGGCCAAGTCTGCAGGAAGCTTTAGGTACTAAATTGAGGTTTAGTACAACTTTCTATCCTCAAACTGATGGCTAATTTGAATGCACCATATAGATATTGAAAGATATGCTTAGAGCCAGTGCGTTAGATTTTGGAGGTAATTACGATAAACAAGTACCATTAATGGAATTCGCTTATAACAATAGCCACCAAAGTAGTATCGATATGGCACCTTTCAAAGCACTGTATGGAAGAAAATGTAGAACCTAATCTGCTAGGAGGAAGTCGGAGAAAGGAAATTGTTGGGTCCAGAACTTGTACAAATGACTACGGAGAATATTCACGTAGTTCGAGCAAATTTAAAAATAGCCTAAGATAAATAAATAAGCTATGCCAACCTTAGACGAGTTAATATCGAATACAACGTTAGTGAAAAAGTATTTTTAAAGATATCACCGTAGAAGGGCGTACTGAGATTTGATAAATGTGGCAAGCTAAGCTCAAGATTTATTGGACCGTATGAAGTAATTGAACGTGTTGGGCCAGTGGCTTATCGATTAGCTTTACCTCCTAGTTTATCTGGAATTCACGATGTTTTCCATGTATCGATGCTGAGAAGATATAGAAGTAATCCTTCTCACATACTATGGGAATAACCGGTGGAGTTGAAGGAGAATTTAAGCTATGAAGAAAAGCTATAGGAACAACCGGCGTATGATTACTAGCCACGTGTTGGCCTAGGGGAGGGGAGGAGAGTGACCCATATATGATTTACATGAGTATATAAGAAATGGTTTAGTTTTTGGTACAGGTTTTAGTACTAAAAACTAAACTTAACGAAAAAAAGGGGAAGAAGAGCGACAGGACTAGGAGGTAAATGAAGTAGGGAAGGAAGAAGTGTAGGCAGTTTGTGAGTGGATTTTTCTTGTCCTTTTCTCTGTATTTCTTTAATTTTTTTTCGGTTGATGTTAAGTTCTTTTTGAGTTGTTTGAGCTATTTGATTTGTGTTAAAATTAAATTTGTGATATATAAAATATACAAAGGAAATATAGAGTATTGATCGATAAAAATATATATATAAATTTTTAAAAATGGGATTATTTTATGAGCACATATACAATAAAAGGAAAGGTTGTAGTAAGACCGTGCCCGAAATATGGTAGGATTTTGTAAGATATAAGATTGTGTCCGGAACACAGCAACTCACGTATGAAAGATAATTTTTTTGTACCTAGGGTACAATGAGTTATTAATGGATATGAAATATATAATAACTATCTTTGGGACAACACTCGAGATTCATAAAAGCCTTTGGGGCTAATCCGAATGGTATATATATATGTATACATATATAGTTTGAACCTTCAATGTACTGAATGGTACCCGCCATATCGATAGTAAGTTATTTTTATAAATTGCACTGTGTTATGCTATTGTTATGAGAATTAAATTTTGAAAAGAAGTTTTATTTCTTGAAAACTGGAATTTAATTTTTATTGAGTTATTATAATTGATTGTTTAATGTTGGTTATAATTCTATTTATTTAAATAAATTATTTTATAAGTAAGATGGAAATAATTTTAAATCATCGTGAATGATTTGGTTTATAAATATTCCCATTATTTATTTTGATTATATTCTGTTGTTTTCTTAAAGTAGCGTTGAATTTTATCTACTCACTAGGTATTTTCTCGTGAAAATACTCACTATTTTCTTTTTAAAATTTTCTTTTTCAGCATAATTTAGATATTGTAAATACTGTAAATATTATGGCTATCCATTGGGTGGCAATGACGTATGACGTGGTGGGCGAAGAGATAGAAGTTCACTACTTTATCAGACACGATGTGGACGCTATTGTTTCATTGTGAGTCTCCCTTAAGCTGATTGCAGTTGACTACCACATGCACATTGACCATCACGAGTTTGAGGACGAATGCATAACAATGGTGACTATCACCCATGCCACCACCTCCGGGGTTCGGGTCTCACTAACCTGGACTTAGCTGTTTACAAACTCTTTTCTTTTGTAGTTGGGCTTGTACTAGAGAGTAACTGTGTTTTGTTGTAGATAATATAGTACTCTCCCAAGGGTAGTTAGGCCTGGAGCTAGGCTTTAGGGTTATATACATTTTTGGTGTATATTTTGTATATATTTTTGTTATAACCCATTCCTATTCAGCCCACCTGTAGTACATTATCAATGTATATTATATTAGCAGTGTGTTTACCGCACTTGCCATCAATTTGTTTATGTTAGTTGTTTTATACATATTTAGATATATTTCCTATTAGCTGGATAGTAATATTTAAATAGACTCACTTTAGAAGTGATGCCTCTTCACGTCAGTACATCGGGCAGAACAGTGAGAGTAATGGTGATGTCTGACGAGGGTGACAGTGGGAGGGGGTGTCACAGTCACTGTCCATACCTTGTTCTCAATTCCCCATTCAATAAGGCATTTGTTCAACACATCATAAATACTAACTCCAGAATGATGTGGTGATATATCAAAAAAAATTAAGAGGTCACTTTTGCAAGTTCCAATCGGCACCAACAAAATGGGAAGTCACAACTATATATGATATCTTTTTGTTACTGGACTTCCAAATATCAGTCGTAACACTAACTTTATTTGCTGATTTCAATACTGTAAATGCCTTTTTCTTCTCCATCTCATAACTTACAAATCAATCCTTCTTCACAATTGCTTTGCTAAACTTTTGGTAATGTGGAGTTGCAGTTCTCATCAATAAGTTAAACACTTCATACTTTTCAAAAAGAAATGGCAACTCATGAACTATGATCATATGAGATAATATCTCTCTTATCTTAGCATGGTCATATTTAAAATTTTAAACTGAAGCTACCATTTCTAACTCTGATATTGTAGTTTTAAGAGTCAATTCAAATATTTAATCCAATTAAAATATAAGTAAATCATCACAAAGAAATTAGAATAGCAAAACAACATTTAGTAATAATGAAACAACAAAAACAACACAAAAACATTATTCAGAAGCATATGAGCACATGCAAAAATAGTAGCAAAAATAATATACACTTCAATCTGATCACAAGCAGTCACATTATTTGCATTTACTTCTATAAATTATCATTAGAAAGAACATTTAATAACAGTAAAACATCATAAACTTTAATCTAATCATAAGAAGTCATATTATTTGCATTCACTTCAATAAATTATCAGTAAAAACATCATTTAATAATAGCAAATCAATTGACACAAGACATCAACTCAAATGCCAAAAACACAAGCATCATTATCAATTTCACATTCAATTGAAATAATCAAATGAAATTACTTTGATGAATTAACTTGGGTAAATGAAAGTTCTTATCCTGTTGATATATTGGTGCCAAAGGAGATGATGTTAGGGGATGGCGAATTGCAGTAGCAGGCAGGTTGGAAGCGATAAGGCTGGTGCTATAATTCATCGAAGTCACCACTTGGCTTCATTCATACGAAGAAGCAATGGATGTCTGAGGTGAAGGTTCAATAGTTTGGACTTTGGGTAGGGCATGGTGATGGTGCAATACAGCTTAGGACAACAACGAGATAGGGATTTTAATGGTCACTCTGGTATGTGCTTGAGGTAGGTGCGAGAAGGCGGTGATTCTGTTGCCGGTGGTCTTCACTTGGTGCCAAGGCGAAGCAGCGATGTCGAGCTTCTCTTTATTAAAGATAAAGTGGAGATGATGCAAAGCTAATTTCAGAAGCAGCACAAGATCCACAATTAGAGATGAAGTGGTAAAATAGAGAAGATGAAGAAATAAGGTGTGATTTGAGTCATTCTATTAAGTATAAGCAAAAATGGCAAAGAGTCATAATGGAGATGAAGGTGAAGTACTGTTTTGAATCGAGATGGAGATGATAAAGTCTGGCATTTGGAGGTGATGAATTGAGATGATGGAGGAGATGAAGAGGGCAGTGGGTTAGAACTTAGAAATGAATTTAGGGTTAGAAATGAAGATAGGAAAAGATATTTTTTTTGTGGTGTATAGCAGTATAGGGCTGTAAAACGACATTATTTTGTGTTGTAGTTTGGATTTTTTTTAAAATAATATTAATTATTGATAAAAAATAATTTTAATTAAAGTTGTATTTGCTTAATAATATTTTATATTAATTTATCTTTTTGTAATATTAAATTAATTTAATAATATATTTAGTTAATATTGTAATTATTTATTATTTTAAATAATTATTTATAGTTTTACTAATTGGAAAGGTAAGAGTTAAAACTTAATAAAATTATATAGTTTAATTATATCTTTTTTATTATATAATTTTAATTATATTTAAAATATAAATATAAATTTTTATTAATTATAATAATTTTGAATTGAAATTACTTCATATTAATACTAATATACATTCACATAATGTAAATATATTAAAATTATTTTGTTTTATTAATAAAACTATACAAGTACTAGTTTATAAAAAATACTAAGCATTTTAGCTATAAGTGATTATTAAAGTATTTAATTGATACTTAGTTTTAGTTAATATGATTGTGAGTTAAATTTATTTATACTTAGTAGTAGTATTATATGTTGGGTTCCGGATCACAATCACGCAGCGAAAAATAAAAATTTCGACCCTCAAAACCCTCACAAGATCCAAATAGTTCGATTAAATTAATTAAAACTGTGTCTAGAATCTTATCAAGACGTGTTCAATGGTAAGATTGTAGGAAGGAAGAGAGGAGGTTCACTCCGGTGACACCCTATCTCGAGTCTTTTGTTATCTTCTGTCGGAATACAGATGCAACTAAAGAGCAACATTCTCTACCGGTATCCACATGAATAGAACACCCAAAAATAATGCTGGTGTGCTAGTACCTTTCTCTCAATTTTCTCTCTGTGTGTTTTTCTCAAAAGAACGTGTTTTAATAATAATAAGAGATGATCCAGCAACTAAACCCCTACATAATATCTATATATATATATATATATATATCACCTAGGGTTTAGTCTTTCACCAGTACCAAAACTCTTTGTTTTTTAGTTTTATCATTATCTTTATTTCTATATTTATAAATATAAATATCCAAAATTATTTTAGATATATATATATATATGTATGTATGTATTTTTCTTTTAAATTTAATTATGGTAACTATTACCATAAATAAATTTTGACTATTTATACATATGAGAGATAACTTATCTAATTAGGCTAATAAGCCCAATATCCGTTTTGGATTTGTTCTATGTGTGTGACCCTGTAGGTTCACACAATATTGGCAATGGGCTTGGCTTCCAATCTCATTGGTAGCTCATAAGACATAAGTGGCCTCTAGCAAGACATTATAACTACCCAAGTCATATGAAGGTCAGTATTCTGATACAATTTATTTAACAACAATATTACAGTCCTTTTGTACACGATATCTTAGATTGAATATAAGGTATGATTTATGTCATCCTTAACAATTCAATCACATTATTTCTCGATCTCAAGTAGACTGAAATTAATAACTCCTTATCAACTGATTTCAAGCACGGCCATGCATTTATATTCAGTCTAATTTATCAAGGGGCCCATAGATATCCTCCTCATGATTAGTAAGGGACAAATTCCTTATTGATCACTCATACTCCTCACATGATTCATTTTATATCCAATCACAATCTATTATATCATCCTATTAAAGATAACATTATAATGTGTCAAAATATAAAACTCATCATGCAGGACTCTATGATGATCTCAGGTATGAGGACTACTATAACATTATTATAATGAGAATAACTTATGACAATTATCCATGTAGTATTCTCATAGTGGGTCAATCTAGTACATCCTATGTACCTATGACTTGACTTTGTATCCCACATACATGATCAGTAAAATATGATCATCAGTCAACTTCATACTAGTCTTTATTTATTATTCTCCCACAATAATGACCGACTAGGGATAATTTAGAATATAACTCATTTATCATTTAAGAGTTATACTATCAAGTCACACACTTGATGATCTTAAATAGAGTTAAACATTCATGGAATTCAATAGAGTCAATATGATAAAATACCTCTTTATTATAATAATAAAAAATAGACAAAGTTACAATATGGCCATAATATTATAGGCCTAGGGCACATCACTAACATAATATACCAATAATATACGAAAAATTTTATTCCTACATTTTTCAATTGATTGCTAATGTAGACATGGTTTTTGCACATTTGAGACAAGAGAATTACACAATACTGTTGTCAATGGCTCCACTCAGTGTGAGGATCGGAAAAATGCTTTGAATTATTGTGTCAAAAGGCAATATGAGTTGCGATAAATAATTCTAAAGAACAAACTGCAATTTTATAAATATATATTATTCATAAACTTTCAAAAAATCCAACAAAAATGACAAATTGGCATTCACCAAGCAGTTTATTAGTGAGAAAGTTGGAAAAATCAAGGAAACTAGGGTCACTACATGACATATATTATGTTTCTCAAACTGAACGACTCCAAGAAGAATAAGTACAGAGGCACATGTACAAGTACAGGGAGAGGGAGGAAATTGTCCCATACATTAAACTGTATGAAAGAATTACAGTTCAGTTTTCCAAGGGGCGCATCCCTACTAGCAACAAGCTAAATAAACACTACATTTTAAAAAAATAACAACAACAACAACAACAACAACAACAACACTGATATTTTACAAAGAATATAAACTCAATGGCATTCCTAGTACAAGCATCCCCGACATTCACTTGTACCATAATAGCATGGTTTCTTTTTAATTTTTCCATCAGGATGAGTAACACTGTTGAGTGCATGACTATAGTCATATGCAAGTTCCTGCTTACAAAATTGAAGAAAATTTTGTTATATTAGAATTGATATTGATGTGTTTGACATAACAAGTAAAAGGAAGTCCAAGGTATCGGGATAACACAAAGCCCATTCCCACAGATTAAAGATAAGTCAAACATTATTAGCAGGACATCAAGATGAGAAGCTTAAAATCCACAATATAATCCAAAGTGAAAGGAAGTGTATGCAAATGGATATTACCTGCATAGGAGGTAAATCATCTGCAGCAAATAGCACAATCCGAGCAAACCTAACATCACGATGGGAGCTCAAAACACACTGAACAAATAGGTTAGGATCACAACTGTGATTAATAAATATGGTAACATTACTAAAGCACACTCCATCTATGCAAAATTTTGTCTCACTTTCTGCTTCATCCATTTTCTCAACAAGATTACATGCATGTTTAGACACGTCACTTTGTCGCCTCTGAAAAAAAAAATATAATATGGCCAAAGAATTGAAAGTAATTAAAAGTGAAATTGGGAAAAAGCTCTAGAAACATGAACTGGAATATATATATATATATATATGCGTAACCCAATAAAAGGGTTTGCTTTGGAATAAGAATTATAAGTCTGAGTAAGCTTAAAATCCACATATTTGAGATTGATTGTTGGCATACAATGCATGTAATAGGGGAGAGAGAGGTACTTTTACAATTATTCAAGAAAGTCACAGTTCTTTGTTGCAACATCACCAACAACAACATCAAGAGACTGCATCAAGAATAAAAGATATTCAGTCAATGGAAAACATTGACTCCAAATAAATCTAAACTTCAAACAACAAATTTATAATGCAGTACTCACACCATTTGTGATCTTAGTCATAAGCTTTGTGTAGCTTGGGTTTTTTTTACCATCTCCAAAGGGTATAAACTGATACGGAACAACATATGATAATAAACTTACAGCAGCTGTAAATACATCTATGCAAAAACCTTTAAAAATGTCAGTTCCTCGCACTTGCGATACAAACTCCTTGAAACTGATCCGAATGGTAATGGTTTGTGGGTGTTTATATAGTAAGTATCAACTAGGAGCAAGAACATTTTGGATACATAATATACAGAAAACCAAGACGAACCTAATTTCAACTATGGTTTAAACACACAACGCAAGGAAAAAAGCCAAACGGTTCTCAACAAAAAAAAAAAATCATATCAACAACAAAAACACCATCAATCATCAATAACTAATGAACATTCAATTATAATAAAACCTACTTCAGAACTCATAATTTCTAGAATCCAATTAAAAATTATTCAAAAAAAAAAAAAAACTTTAAGAGTCTCTAAGCAGCATTTTAACAAACACATATAACATACTAACCTTCCACTCAAGCTTTTGACATAATTCATTAGAAGAACCTAACTCAGATTGTAGGAATTACAATTTCTTATTAAATTCCTCATTCGTCTGTTTTTGGAGGTTTCCGATGGTGGAGAGGCGGTGGAGATCTGCTTGCAAAAGAGGAGGAGATCAACCAATTTGAAAAGAGGAGGAGATCGGAGAGTGTATGAACACTGGATTTAGAGGAAAAAAAATTTGATAAAAAAAAAAAACCATTATTGTTAAAAGAAAGAGAAGGAGGCGCAAATAGGAAGCAGAGAGCATTGTGACGCCGATGAGGCAAAAAGACACGCGTGTAATATTTTTTTTAAAAAAAGGGTACGCATGTAATTGTTAAAAATAGTAGATATTTTTGTTATTTGAGTGTGTTTTTAGGGTAGATTTGTTAAAAGCCCTAAATTTTATATTTTAGATCCAATGTTTGTTTTTTTTGTTTTCTAAATTAATGATGTATCTTTTATTGTTAAATACATAGTTCATTAGTGATATTTTTCTAAATATTTACAAAATGATATAACTCTTTAAAATTCTTAATCCTAATCCAAACATTCCAAGAATTCAACCTAGTTGTAATACTATGGTTCATAAACACATCACAAGCTAATCCTTAAAACTAAATTTTCTAATTTTAATCCGGCAAGAATCTTGCACATTCATATTATAAAAGGCATACCACTTGACACATTTGAAATATGTTATAATTTTCGTCCGCATAGATGTTACCTAAACAAATTTTGCTTTTGTCTCCAAGCATGCATTTTTCACCGACATAAAATACTTTAGCTTCTTTTACTTTTATATATATATATCTTTTTATTATTTTGGCCTACCCGTTATTTTCTTTATAATTTAATTTCTAAATGGACATCATGAAGTCTTATAGCATCAAAGGTAAAAGAAAACCATTTTTCCACATTTTTTAAAAAAATTTAGTATCATTATATCCATAGTTTGTAAATATTCTTTAATATTACGAGTTTAATATCTGATTTTTTTGTCCTTCTATCTCAATTAAAAGATAATAATTTCTCTAAATTTGAATTAAAAAATTAAGCGAAACTTACCGGTCAACCAACAAACTACCAGTCAGTGTCCAAGAACGCTATTTCCCAGTAAACATTTTGCTCGCTCCACTCTCCATATTACACGTACCCACCGCAGTACCTAAATGGAAAGTTAACGTGGAAACAACAAATACTGCTCTGTTGGTAGCATTTATTTTTGTTGTGGATGCCTTTTTCTTTTGCACTAAGCACAGAGCCTCTGTTTCTGTTTTGGTTTGGTTTTGATCAGCTCATAATCATATATATATATATATATACATTTTCTATTTCTAAGTTTTCATCTGTTCATTGGCAATGGCGAGAACAGGCAACAAGAACATACAAGCCAAGCTGGTGGGTATGTCGTTCCCTTAAAAAAAGTTTATATCTTTGTATAAATCATTCAAGAAAATAAGAAAAGAATGGTTCTTTATTGATTGATGATTTTATGGCCATAGCAATATCTATTGAGTGTTTCTTGATATTGTTTAAGGGATTTTTTTTTTTTTTTTTTTTTTGCTGCCTTTTCCTTAAATTTCAACGCGGGTGGAGTTGATAGATGATAATAATCTTAACAAGTCAAACATATGATTTCTCTGTTCGAGAAGTCTAGATTTTTTGCAATTTCCTAAAATATGAAGTGCCTGCATGTGAATCAAATTTCAGTTATTTTTCCCATTTTGGACAAGTATTTGGGAGTTTGTTGTATTTAGATTGTGTGTTATTAATTTGTTAATGTTGCTGTTGGAACAACTTTTCAAAGTACAGCAGTTCACTGTTCTTGATCATTGCTAAATGGGGCTCAAAGCTGGGATTTTTAACTATTAGCATTTAAGCCTCCAATTACTCATTTTAAACAGGTTCTTGGTTTCTGATGGATGAATTTTAGGCATGAATGGTGAATGAAAGAGAGTGTATCTGAGGTTTGAACATGGTTAAGTTTTTTTCAGGTGCTTCTTGGGGACATGGGGACTGGCAAGACAAGTTTGGTCTTGAGATTTGTCAAAGGCCAATTTTATGATTTCCAGGTTCTTTTTTGATTTTTTCCATCTTTACAGTTACTATAGCATCTTTTTTTGTTTCTGACCTCTAACTTGAGTACAACGATTAGGAATCGACAATTGGGGCAGCATTTTTCACTCAGGTTTTGTCATTGAATGAGGCCACTATAAAGTTTGATATATGGGACACAGCAGGGCAGGAGCGATACCATAGCTTGGCTCCCATGTACTACCGTGGCGCAGCTGCAGCTGTTGTGGTGTATGATATTACAAGCGCGGTAGATTTTCATCAATCCTTTTATCATTTTCATTGAAAGTAGTTGCTTAAGCTTAATGGGGTCTTGCATTGTGAAATTGATTATCAAGTTTAGCTTTGAATGGGCACAAACTTACCTCTAATGACTTGTATGCAAGTCTTTTAGTTACTTGAAAATTTACTGCCATGAAACTACTTCAGTTTTCATGTCTCTTGGTAAAGGCATGGTTGAAGATGCATCTTCTTAGCATATTGGAAAATACGATTTTCACTTTGAATTTCCCTTCTTGATAGAATGGAAATGGACTTATTTTAATTTGTAAACTAAATTAACTAGATTATAAGTATTTTTATGTTGCAGGAATCATTTGAACGAGCTAAAAAGTGGGTTCTAGAATTGCAAAGACAAGGTAACTCTCTTAGATGTATAAGCATATCTGGCATTTCGTTAGGTTCATGATTTAGTGTTTTGATTATGTATTACGTTTTTTTCCACTTTTTCTCCGTTTCTCTCTGTTTGATAATGTATCTTAATCACATTCATTGCACTGTTTCTAGTCACTACATCAAGCACTAGTTTCTAGCGTTCCCATAATCTTTCAAAAACACTACATTTTCGGCATTTTGTTTAGGCTAAATTCCCTGCTTCTGAAGTTGTAGACATTGTTATAATTTTCAGTTTTCTTCAAGTTGACATGCTATTTCAATAAAAGTTTATCTGAAGGAAATAATTTGATCAAATCCTCTGTTATTTACTCAACCTTAAATTCTTTAGTTATATGAATTTAAAGTTTAATTTCATATATTGCCCAATAAAATTATTGACAATGGAAGAAATAACCAATAAATGTGGCGTTTAAAACATCTTATGTGTTGTATCAGGTAATCCAAATTTGATTATGTTCTTGGCTGCCAACAAAGTTGACTTGGAAGATAAAAGAAAAGTTGCAACTGAGGTATTTGGCAACCCGATGATCTATATATTTTCTTCTTCCTTTCTTTGTTTTTGTGGGATCAACCGAAGAAGATCATCAATTTGACAGAAATATTATACAACTCTACTAAATGTTGCAGGAAGGTGAGCAATATGCTAAAGAAAATGGCTTGGTTTTTCTTGAAACTTCTGCAAAATCTGCACAGAATGTGAATGAGCTCTTTTATGAAATAGGTAAGCAGTCACTTGTTTACTTCTTGAGATGAAAGGTTATGCTTTTGGAACGAATCTATTGAGATTTTAAAGGATAGTCTGCCATCTTCATATATGGTGCAATTGGTGGAGCCACTTGCAGAAGCATGCCTACAGTTGCATATAGGATCCAATGTCATATTTTTGACAAATATAAGAAAATTCAGTAGAAAATAGGGTGCTTCATTCTACAACATAGGAAATTTCATATGAACTAATTGAGTGCAGGGTTCATAGCAGATCATTAACTCCAAAATATCACAGTTGAATTCCGCCCGTTGCTTCACTTGCAACTTCTAGTCATCATTCGCATCAATTATTATCACACTGTTTATTAAGCTATGGTATTATTTTCACTTGGAATATCTTTTTGGTGCTCATGGAATCACACATGTCTTCTTGTAGCAAAGAAAGTGGCAAAAGCTGCCCCGTCGCGTCCAACTGGAATGAAATTGCATAATAGCCGGTCAGAAACTGGAAGAAGGATGTTCTGTTGCTCCTGATGAATAATGATACTGCACACCACCTACTTGTATGTAAACTTCGCAGTTCTCATTGATTTTAAAACAAATGATGAATATGAATCCATCACAAATAAGGAAACCATAAGTCAACAATAACAGTATGATGAAGTATTGTTTAAGCGACAAATCACATTGTTTCACAAACATGCTAAGCAAAGCTTCCTATGGTTGATTGATGTAATTGATTCTTAAAATTTTACTAATCCATATGCTTTTCTTTAAATGAAACAGGATTTGCTGAACTCTTTGAGAGTATATTGCTTTTATGGGAATTGAATGCATCTTGAAGAGAAAGTTGTTCTGTGCACAAGGCAATTCTCATGAAATTCTGCTGTGTGTATATTTGTTACTTGTCAAATTCAAATGCTTTGTGACTATACCAAACATTTTCACATGCTTTGTATGCAAGAAAAGACTGTTTAATCTTTAACTCCATTATGGATATTGCAAAGAAAGAAGTTTGGAGAAACTCTTTCAACTTTCAAGAATCTTGAAACGGAAGAGAAAATAAGGGACAAAACAATGGAAATGGCCGCCCAATAGCTTATATGAAATGAGCAATTTTTCTTAAGCTCCATTGAGCAAGGTCGTAGTGTATGCACATAGCTGACCAAGTACATATTCTATGAGAAGGAAACCTAAACAAGGAGTAGGCAAGCAACCTTCAATTTCCTTACGATTTTGGAGCCACAAACTCAGGATGATTCCGACAAACACCATGATTATAATGACAGGACAGAAAGATAAAGGGGCCAAAAAGTACATATATATATATATATATATATAATGAGAGTTGTGTGCAATGGTAATCAATTAGAATTGCTGCTATGGGTTTGTTGCTTTGCCTCAAGATGGGAATCACAGCTGACTGATATTTGCCATGTAACGAAGAAAACAAAAACAAAAGTACAAGATTCTTAATGAACTTAAAGCCTTTATGCAGGCACCATTTACAGTCCTTTATCTTATAATAGCCCTAGGTGCATTACCCAGTTTGTTCAGAATTCTTCAAGAAAAAAAAAAAAAAAGAAAAGTAAAATCTCACACATCAACACCTGTTAAACAATGGAAATGGCTACCCAATAGTTTAAATGAAATAATCATCAGTCTCAAGCTACTTATAATAGAATGGTTTTTGGAAAAATAGATTCCACACCCAATGCCAAATGGGCTATTAGTGTTTAATTAAGAAAACAAGGCTGCTCAACATGTTAGTAAATTTCATATGGTGCAGAAACCGAAGCTTCTTGCCCCATGAAGCTCATGGAAAACAACAAGAGTGGTCTTAATCTAAATAAAGTGGACAAATACCTCGCAGTTGACAAGGGTTATTATTTATTTCTTTCTTTATTAAGCCTTTTAATGCATTGAAATCAGCTTTCGAGGTCCCTCAAAAACTGAGTTTTCCTTGATTTGTTTTAATATTTTAGATTCTCCGTTTACCTCTTCTCTTCACACTTCACATGCAAATCTTCACAATAACTAGACAAAACCAATTCCACCAATGCCAAAGAGAAGTGAAAACTACTTTCAAAAAACACTAACGCAAGTACATGATAATTAAAAAAGAAAAAAGAAGAGCAGTTCTGCAAAGTAAAATACAAGAGAAAGACCGACTACTGGTTCTGCTTGGCCTGGACGAGCGAGCCATGGCCACGCCTGTAAAGAAACACAAAGTCTCTGAATCTTTCCCTCTACTCACAAGACACCCTCTTCGAAAGTGTTCACAAAAAACCCATAAAAAAGGACCATTTACATTACACGTAGGTGGATCACCATGAAGGAGATGTGCATGGAGATCCTGAGGATGATGATGAGAGCCCATTATTACTTACAGAATCACTGCCTGAAGTGTCTAGGGACCTTGCATCTCTCAAGGAAACTGAACATGCCTCTGCTGGTAGCTTCTTCATTGGACTTAATGGGAGTGAATGTGGACTAGAGGGTGATGGTTTAGCTATCTCCTCTTCACCTGAAGAAGAAGATCCACCCGTTTCCAATCGTGATGGCGATGTATCAGGTGTTTCAAATGGAGTCTCCACCTTGCTTGGCCTGTTTGCATCATTGTCATATATGGGATTAGATATATAAACAAAAGACCCTCCACTCCCACCACCATCAACAACACATGCTTTGTTTCTAGGACTAGTACTGCTGATTTGAATAGGAATATCTCCAATTTGATGGGGCGAAGAAGTTTGTAAAGAAGTCGATGAAGGTGAAGTTTTAACAAGACCAATTTGCTGAGGACTTGCATTTGATTCTTGGTTATGGACATCAAGAATGTGATGAAGTTTGGAGAGCTTTGCTTCTGCTGCTTTCTTTTCTTTGTGAGAAACTGCAGGAAAGAATAGACTTCTTGGAGCCTGAAGAACCCCTGGAGCAAAGTAGCTGTGAGGAGAAGCTGAGTGATTTTGAGCTGCTTGTGTGGGCTCTGGTGAGGAGGTGTTGGCAATTGGACAAGCAGAACTAATGGTGGCTGCGGCAGAAGTGGTGGGAGGATTGGAAGAGGTGATACGAAGCTGGCGCCTGCGGAGCAAAAGAGTGCAGTAGAGCTCAGCTAGCAGAACCAGAATCAAGCCTAGCACAATGGCAAGACAAACCACCATCACCAGTGTAGCTCCCATTATCACCTTGGAAGCACCCTTCATTTCTCTAATCTCACTCTATCTGTCTCTCTCTGTTTCAGTCTCTTTGTGATGTCTACAAAGTGGAATTAGCGACAGTAGTTAAAAAAAAAAAAAAAGGTGTCATGTTATTGTTATCAGTTATCAGAATTCACAAATAGAGGGTAACAAGTCTTTTTGGCGGGAAACAGTCCTTAACCTTTGACAAGGAAAGGAGCTAAAAACAGAACAGAATCTTTGGGCATGGGGAATGTAAAAGCTTTTTTGTTCTGACATAGTGAAAGACCTGACATTCAAGGTCATTTCTGTCACTTCGCACAACAACATTACCAATCACCAGTGTCTGCTTCAGAAAATGAGAATTACAGCAGCCCCAGATGGTTCAAGGCACCAACTTCTCCTCGCCAGCTAGTCTCTTACGGATAACAATAATAAGATAAAACATACGACGGGATAAAGAAATGCCTAAACCAGAGAAAACAAGGCCTCACAAACAATTAAAAAACGGCAAATAGCTGGCAATTGGTAGTATTATAGAAGTGGTATCACGTTCTAGTATATGATCAATATTTTCTACTATCTCAATTTGTATCAATCAACCAACATGTAGCGTCTTTATCACTTGGAAGGTACATGCACATTACAAATTTTACACCCTAGAGGTTTGGAAATTGAATTGATATTAGAAATAGAAACCCACAAGTGCCATAACCCATCAAATGCAGAAAACTGTAACACCAACAACATTCCCATGCAGAGGCTATGCTTGCTTGGATTTACTCTTGATTTGCATTTGCTTGCAAGGCCAAACCTGCTGCAAGTACTTCAGCCATTGGTGGTGTTTAAGTATGACATGACATGTCTTTCTTCTTGCAAAACAGTATCAGACTCCCTTAGGGTAAAAATGTAAGAAGTTAAATCATGCGCACTCATGGCGATGAATAGGACGAATGATGCTGATTCTGACTGCCCTCGGACTTTTACCTCCCTTTCAAGGCTGCAAACCGGGCGGCCAAGTCATCATAATCAGGTAACTTGGGATGCACATGCTTAGCTGGGGTTGATCTATCTGGCTGGAAGGTAGCAGCACGAGTAAACCCTTTCGTTGCCTCAGATGGAGCTGTTAGTTCACGTGGGAGGGAAATCGATCTGGGTGGTGCAAGCATCTCTGAGATTTCATCAGGCCCATCTTTGCTAGTATGCTGTGGGGATTTATCCTCGATGCCTTGGTGATGTGCATGATGACTTCTGGATTTTCTTCTGACTTTTCCAGGTTCACATGTTGATGGTTTCATACTGTAGTGAATCAACAGATTATCTATTATCCTTTCCTCTTCATCATTCCGATAGTGCTCATCAGCAAACAATACCTGCAGGCCTCGTCTTGAATCGTCCCTTCTCCTGCTCCTTGATCTCCTCTTCACAACTCCTGTACCCTCCGAATTGCCAACATCTTCGTGGCTGGCATGTGATTTTGAGTGCCTCCGTCTTGAAGATCTAGGCTTTGGAATCTGATTACCAGTACTATCATTGGCATGCTTATTATCATTATCATACCCATGACCATTTGCTCTTATGGTTCCAACACTCTGCCTCTCATGATCAAAATAATAAGCTTCTTGTAGGATTTTCTCTGACCCATTACCACCATTGGCTTTGTTGTCCCTTGAAGGATCTTTCGGGACTCCATTAACATCAGCGCTTGCAACTGAAGATACTAAATTGACTCCATATTTCCCATCCTTCATTTTAGAATTAGGTTTAGTGTAAGGAGGAGGGATGGCATTATTGTAGTAGGGATTCAACTTATGTGCCCCCTCATGAACATTCCTCGCTGAATTTGCACCATTGTATTGGCCACCATGATGATTATCCACCACTGAGTCTTTACCATTACCATTTGACCACAATCCTGCATTATTAGAAACAATTTCTGGCTTTATATGAGTTAAAGTGCCCTGGTCATCCATTTTAGGCACAGTATTCTCCCTACCATCATGCATATTAGGTTCACCATCAGCACTTTCTATTCTCCTCCTCCGAGACGAACTACCTAATCTCACAGTTTTCAGGAGAGCATCTTCCTTCAATGGTTCATTCTTCAATAACACTTCTTGCCTTGCTTGGAACAGACTATCACGTGTGTCCTTTCTCAGAATGGGTTCTTCCGTAACATTTAGTGGCTTGTATCCAGTGCAGGGGACTTCATATCTGGACTGAGAATTCAGCCCATTTCTAACAGTTTTTGAGGGAACATCCTCCTTCCACAGGTCATGCTTCTTCACCACAATTTCTTCGCTTTTCAGAATGGGTTCTTCCTTGTATCCATTGATGGGGGTTTCATACCTAGATTGAGAATTCAGCCCATTTCTTTTTAAAACATTGCTATCTTTTTCATTCAGCATGTACCCATCATTGGCATGCTCTAGCCTTTCTTTGGGCAAAGCATCTTGTTTTACTTTTGGAACAGCGTCCTTTCCATTAACTGACTTGTATTTATCATCATGAGCATATAAAGACCCATATTTAAGATGGTCCTGCAAAATTATCACATGTAAGAAAGAGTCCAAAATCCATCTCCCAACCACCCTTCACACTACCAGCCCACAAGACAATAAAGATGACAAATGAGAACTTTTCACAAACGGTAGAAGTTACCATGCCTTTAACCTAAGCAATTTCCATGATCAGTTTGCAAATTTAAGCCTTCACCCCATAGAGTGGAGGCTGAAACGCTAGGAAAAACCAAAAAGACATGGAGGAACAAACCTGTGTAGACGCCGGGGGTTTAGAGTTTTTAGACACCCTTTGTTCAAAAGCCTTGGAGTCCCATGCAATTCCAAATTCTGATGCTATATCATGCACTAGTTGAACTTTCTTCTCTGTCGTAGATGGCTTTGAAGACAAATTCTCAACGAACTACTCAATAACAATACAGGCAGTCAGTAATAGAGAAGCAAAGGCAGACAGTGATTTCCCACTGTGTGGAATTATCAAGATTTACCTCTTGATTTGCAAACAAATCCAGGGAGCACCCATATCTCTCATAAAACACATCCCTAAGTTCACGTAGCTCTGGTAAATCAGAAAATCTTGCAGCTGCAAACATCAGGGATGACACAGCCTCTCTACAGTCCTCAGGGCAGTGCCTATAAGGATATCAGTAAATCAACAGAACTATCAATTAAAACTCCTCCATAATAATCCTTGACACAAAAACAGAACAAACAACAAAGCCAATAAAAACAGATTTCATATCATAGTGCAGCAGTCAAAATCCACACTTTAACAGCCAAAAACTCGTACATCATTATCATCGCAAAGGCCACCTCTCACAAACATAATTATCAAATTGTTACATAAAAAATCTATCAACAACACTCTGCCAACCTAAACTATCCACATACTAACTCGCATCCTAAAATGATTTTTTTTTTTAAAAAAAAAAAAAAAAAAAAAAAAAAGAGAGAGACCACTACCTCATCTTCTGCATAACAGAAAGATGCTTCAACACAAAATCACCAGATTTCTCAACAAAATCATAGCAAGAAGACAGTGTCAATTCAGCTAGAAGTCCATCTGCCTGTTCCAAAATCCATCACCGAAACACTTGTTCAAAAATATTTTTTAAAAATAATAATAATAATAATAATAAATCAGGCTAAAGATCAGATCAGATCAGAGAATGTAAAGAAACAAAAGAAAATGACAAAAATACCCTGCCATAAGCGTTGATATCGAGTCCATTAGAAAGCAGATCAGCCATATCTTTCTTCAAAAACTTCAAAGTAGCTTTTCTCTTCCTCCTTATAACATCGATCCGACTCTTCGTCACTTTAATCAAAGATTTACTACACATATAACCAAAAAAAATTCACTAAAATCAATCAAAATCCTTAAGAAACCACACTCATAAAAAGAATCATTCATTTTTTACCATTTTGAAGCAAAACCTCTTCCAAGAATCCCGTCCAGCATCTTCAATATTACTTATGTATTTCCTCCAAAAGAAACTAAAAGAGATTCAAATCGCAAAGCATCAAAAACTAACAAAATGCCAAATCCGCCATTAACACAGCTTTTTCAAGTGCAGCGTGAAGTGAGGGAGAGACATAGAGACTCTCACACTCATCGTCTCGTCTCGTCTGCGCTCTTTAGACAATTTTTTAAGTGGCTGTTTTTGGTCTTTTTGTGCTGTTTGTTTTAATTTATTTAATTAATCGAGTGAGCTTAATTTTTTTAAAAGACGAAAATGACCCTCCCAGTGTTGCATTTACGTCATTGTCTGATGATTTTAACGTTATGCTTCGAGGGGTAATCTGGGAAACCCAACTGAAAATTCGAATGATTTTTGCATAGTGCACGGCGGGATTAGATGAGCTTGGTTGATCCTGACCGTTTGATGAAATCATTTATTTTCGGTTTGTGGGGTCAGGTAGTGGACGGTGGGAAATTTTTTGATCGTGGCCAAAATTTTGATGAGCTGGACTGCATTATCTCATGTAACGGCGGTTGCAAGTTGCAACGGTAATTTATTAGGAATTTTTTTTTTTTGTCGTGTGTTTTTATTTATTTTTTAATTATAATATATAGAAATTTTGATGAAATTAATTATTATGGGTTGGTTTGATATAAGGATTTTTATTTATTTGTCAAAAAATTTATTATTATTCCATATATTATAAGATATTATTTCCAATGAAATGGACTTTGGAGATTATAGGATTAGGAGGGTTTGGATTTTCCATTATTAGTTGATATATCATAATCACAATTTGCTCCATTACTTGTCAAGTATATTGTGGTAGGTGTTAGTGACCCCCACTCTACATACCAAAAGTATGAGTCTGAAGTTAAATTAATTAAATTTTAATTAGTTAATTTTCTTCTGGTTAGTAGGTATTTTTTAAACATAATCAAAGTAAAATGAGTTTTTTATGACGTAATATAAAAGTAAATTGTGAAAAGAATCGTGCGAACCTTTTTGTCAATAAATATTTTCTAACGAAAAGATATATTTTTTATTTTAACTTTATATGTTTATTTTATCTAACAAATTATTATAATATTCATATAAATATTAAAAATATAACATTTTTCATAATACTGACATAAAAATCAATCGATTAGTTTATAAATTTTTATGCATAGAAATTATTGCAACATATATTTATTTTTTTATTCTTTTGTAAGTAAATTATTTATTCTATCCTATTTTTGTTTGCTAATTTTATGCATTTATTTATTTTTGGACTCTATTAGTTATGCGTTTATTTTTTATTCATTTGTAAGTAAATTATTTATTCTATCCTATTTTTATGCTAATGATATGCCCTAATAAAGGAAAATGTAGAAATTGCTAATTCTATGGGCATGTACAGTTGGAGAAAAAAACACGTACATTGAGTTCTGTTGGCTTCTTGTGTTAATTGTTAATACAAGTATACAACCCTGTTGGCAATGAAATAGTTATTATAGGGATAAATTATATATTATATAAGGTAAAGTAAGTATAAATAATGCAATCAGATTATTATTAAACAAATGTAATTAATATAATTATAATATGCCTCCTCCATCGCTTGAGGCTCAATAGAAGAAATCAGAAAGAGATAGACATGTGCCCTCCCTTGTCAGTATCCTTATCTGAACTTTTTATCTTGTATTTGATCAAACAAAGGTCTTAAAGCTTATCCTTTTAATTAATTGTCTAAAGAAGGTGGTGAAGAGATGGTCAACCTTAATGATGTTCAATTGCATTATTTATTTCTTTCTTTAGTGTGGTTCTTAGGCAAAGCACTTGCACACCAATAGATGTAAAAAAAAAGAGCATCACTCCACATCTTATTCATATAATTTCATTGATAAAATTTTGTGATAAGTTTTATTTTATAAATTTTTTTTTTTTCTTTTTGGCAATTGATTATGAAAAGGAAATTAAAATAGACCAAAATTAATTAACAACCAAAGAGTATGATATGAAGGAGAAGTGATGTGGGCATGTCGCCACCATGTTTTTGGCTGTTGAACAAACTTGAACAAGCCACCCACCTCCACCACAATACATTAGTGGACTTGTGCTGTTGTGCAGCTAACCAGCTGTATTTTTGGTGCAAGCGAACCAATCTTTCTTTAAGTCACGCCTCTTCATTCACTCTTACCCACTGCCATCTTATTTGTGGTGTCATTACTCATTTCATGTGCATTTGTCCATCCATGATCCTTCTTCTTCTTCTTATTTTTCTTAATTATTTTAAAAAATAAAAAATTTAGTGGGCCTTATATATTTAAATTGAATGTGTGATATATACTTTGAATATTTTATATTTAATTATTAAAGATATAATAAACCCACTATATAATAAGTGGAAAGTAAATAAGAATATTTCATGTAAAAGTAACTTAATTATGAAATAATATTGGGTGAGTGGAAGTGCATAATGAATTGCAAAACAACTTGGTTCTTGCGGCCCTACATCCACTTTAGATTATGAAAGCAATAAGTTTTTGTATTTTCTCCATAAATAAAATTAAAATTTAGATGCAAATTCATCTTTTTTTTTTTTTTACTAATCTTTCTAAGAAATAAAGTGACCCACCAATATTGGCTTTAAATAATACAAGTCTATGTGTGCATATAAACTATCCTGGTCGAGCACTACAATGTCTTAAACTCAGCTACCTCATAGTTGAGCTGATAACATTGCAACATAGGGACTTCATGGTTGAGTTATATTGCAATGGAACGACAGATTAAAATCTTGATACGTAAAATTGGAATTCATTGAAGAGGACATACCACATATGACATAACTGTTGGGGAAAAAAAAATCACACACTTTATCATTAAGTTATTAATTTAAGCATACAAAAAATTAAAATTTTACGGGGAAAGATAAAAACTAAAATTAGATATGATATCTCTATATATGCTAGACGCATGAATATAGACAGAAAAAGGAACAGAAAAAATTATGAAATGTTGGCATTGATGAGTATAGGTGTGAGATTAGAGTACCTTTTAATTAATCATCTACCAGAAACATCTCAAGAAGTTAATTAGAAAATGAAACAGATAATTTTCATCATCAAGCAATTCACGTCGAACTAATCTTTCCAAGATGGTATTTTGCGGGAGAAGTTCACTGTAATATAGTACAGTGGAGACTGAAGCAGCAGGCTGGTTTATTAGCAACATCAATAGCCTCAACATTGAGCGGAACATCAGAGGCGAGAGAGACTGCATGCGGATCGAAATGTTAGAACAGTTTCAAGAAGTTAATTAGCATTGAAATGGATGGACAAGATAATGCTTAACAGGAACAAAAACAAAAAGATCAGAATGGTGGTACATACCATGGCTTTTGCGTTGGAGAAGACCCAGAAAGAAGCATGATGAGAATGTTGATAGAGAGGGGAAGGTGTAGAGGTATTGTGTTTTTTGAGTTCTCTAGCTGCCAGTCTTCAACTGTTATTCAGACCTAACTGTCCACATTCTTATATATACACGACTTTGAAAGCTGAAACAGTCCAAATTTTGAAGGTTGAAGATTCTCCATTGTTAGTACACATTTATATAAGAGCAAATTGCTAAATGGGTTCACTCAACATTTAGTTTTTATCCCAGTCTAGCTTGCTGCTGTGCTTACGTGTTAGTATTCTAGATAGTAGCAATACACTATGAGAGGTTCCTCTTGCACGGCCATTTATTAGAGCAGAAAGCAGAAAAAAGATGGGCTCAATTGAGACTGCTTGTAGAGAAGTCTTTGACCTTCAATTTTTTTAATGTTTATGGTGGGATTGATGGGATGGGATCCTCTTTTCATGGACATGGATCTATTTGTTACAGAAGGTCAGCTCTTCGTATTATTATTGCTTGAGAAATGTAGTACAGCAAACTACCCCAACATGAAAGATGTTTTGAGTGGCAGCTGTGGCAGATTGTGAAGGAATGATGTAGATCGCACTGTGTAAGGCTCCAAGTGGTGACTGTTTTGCATTCCAATCAATAGTCTTAAGGAATGAGTCTGCCACTTTGTTCGGAGCTAAAAGTTCTGAATGCAGAGAAGTGAATTGTGATGGAACAGGACACCAGCAGGGTGAATTCTTTTGACTAAGTTTTTAGAATCCAGAAACAAATGAAACTAAGCATAAATCAAAAGATTTGGACTACCACATACACGGATATGCACCACAACCAGTTGTGATGGAACAGAACACCAGCAGGGCAAATTCTTTTGACAAAGTTGTGATAATCCAGAAACAAATGAAACTAAGCATAAATCAAAAGATTTGGACTACCACATACATGGATTTGCACCACAACCAGTCCCCGTACCCGATCACACCCACCCTCTTGTGAGGTTTTCAAGTAAGCAATCAAATTTCATTGAGATTATGTTTTCATCTTGAGAATGGAATGTAAAAAATTCAGTTTTTCATTTCAGAATTTCACAAAAATAGGGTATTCTAAATAATGGAGTTTACTGATTAAATTCATCTCTTAGCATTCAAATTCCAACCAAAAAAGAATTTAAAACCTCCTAGTTATTGCATCAAAACCTTTAATAATTAAGTACCAAAAGGAGTTTTGCAAGATCCTTTCAGCTCAAACTGGGATACTAATACTACACCAGCCATTACAAAATTCTTCCCGGATGATGAACATTTCATTCATCCACCTACTATCACCACCATTGAAACTAGATATAACAAATCAAGAACACAGCGGATAATAAAAGCGCAAAATTCAAAGCTCTTTTCCTGCGAAACACCTCTACTGCTTGTCCGGTTTATCTGGTTCTTCTTCCTTATCAGGATCTTCCTCCTCTTCCTCTTTCCTTTTTTCTTCCTCTTCTTCTTCATCTTCTTCAGGAGGATCATATGGCAATGGAGGTGGTATTGGTGTTTTCATAGGGCTAAACTGTGGAAATATATCAGGTCTACGCCCAGGCTTTGGCCTCTCCCACTCCTGCCACGGGATCATAACATATATCATTAAAAACAATAGGACTACAACAGCCAATTCACAACGACCAAACCTTACGTACCATAACAACAAAAGAAGCTAACTGTCTGCTATGTTTACAAATACCCCAAGGGTCTTAAAAACCATAGGAATTAGCGTTCAACGTTCCACCAGTGATTCCTATACTAACATATACATAATTTCTGAAAACTTTCTTTAAGCATTTTTATTTTCAAGTTGTACAGCGAGACGACTGTTGATTTAGTTGCCAGTTAATGCTTCCTAAGCGAATAGAATCAAAATGTGATGACCAGTGTACATAATTACACAATTCACAACAATTCTAAATTTTAAAATAAAATTCGCTCAACTCATAATTAGAAACAAATGCAATCAATTAGGATGGCAAAACGCTAAATGGTTCATATATAGAGAGTGGACTCCTTACAAGTTGTGCAGCTACGAAACCAATGGAAACAACACAGCATTTGAGCATGAATTTTATACGGATATAGTTATATCAATAACCTAAATATGTTGCATCTTTGAATAATTAAGGACTAAACAATACACACAACACGAGCTACAAAACAAGCATCAATTTGAAGAAGAAAAATATCTCTAAAACAGCTAAGTAGAGAAAGCGAGGGGGAAACGTACAATAGGGAAGTCGAGAGGATTGCGGCGAGTCAATTTTTCTTCATCAGGTGCCATACAAACCACTTGCATCTGTCCCCTGCGCCTTCGATTACTGTTGCTGGCGGAAGAAGAAATTAGGCGTAGAGAACCAAAAATCGGCGTGAAGGAAAGGACAGAGCACCGGTAACCAAGGCAGCTCCGCGAAGAACAAGAACAATAAGAAGAAGACGATGATGCGACGGCAGCTGTAGATGTAGGAGGAGGGAGCAGTAAGGGTTTTGAAGTGGAATTTATTGAAAGGCAAGTAGACGCCATAGTTTATTCCTTTAACAATAACAATATGCTTCTTATTTGCCTCCTCGCTCGCTGCTGCTCTTCAATCTTCTTGGTTTGATTTGATTCCCTAAATCCACAGAGCGGGTGAGACACAAATCCAGAACCAAAACACAACACCAACCGCATTTCTATCCGCTTTTCTGCTTGGTTCGCATCTATATGTAGATGGATCTTTTCTCAAGGTGGGCTTGGGCTTGCAAATAATTTTCACTCTACGTACATTCTTTTATGGGTCAAATGAGGCAGCTAACATGTGTGATGTGTCCAATTTCTTCCATGAAAATATTGAGGTCTCTGTGTCAGATAAAATAATGCATTCGCAGCCATATTATTATTATTATTATTATTATTATTTATTAGATAACAGTAGCCTATCACAAGGTGTGATACCGATAAAATCTTTTTTAAAAACGATAAAAACATTTCTCCATTTTATAAGGGACTGTTTATGTGAGAGAAGTTTTTTTGAAAATGCCGTACCCCACAACAAGACTATTCACGCCAGATATAACATTACCGTTATTTATTATGTGCTGGTGGGGAATACTCATTAATACGAACCTCAAAAGGTATAAGAATTTAAGCAGCCTAATAGTATTATGGAATTTCCAATCATTCTTTTTTACATTCTAGAACTTGTGCAATGCCAATAACTAGAAGGCTAATTTCCATGGGCCATCAGGAGTCATAATTGCATAAACTGAAGAAAGAAATATAACATTGGTTGAGTACTTAGGTTCACCTTAAAGACCTGAATTGGTTCAGCAATCAAGCTTGAGTTTTCCTCTTTCCTATACGCTTCCTAACTAGTGACAGTTTTGACATCCTTATTCCATTGTTTTCCTCCTCACTTTCTTCGCTATCCAGCACTATAACTGACTCAGCTATTGGTGATTCTTCTCCCCATTGTTTATTCATCTCGCCAACTTTGGTCATATGTTGATTGGCCTGCTTCTCAGATTCAACTTTAGGGAGCTCCAGCTTCCCTGATTGCAAGAGTAACTCACTGTTATCCTCATTCCTTCCCTGCAATTGAGTAAGAGGACCCAGTGACAGTTTCCGACCAATTTCAGTCTTTCTTTGAGTTTTAGCACATGAAAATGGTGAATTCTGAATCGGCAAAACATTCTCCTTCTCATCTTTTCCATGTCCCTCTACCAAAGCTTTATAGCCCAAGGAAAGCTTCTTGCGAAATGTAGATGCCTTCTTCCATTCTGCATCAACTGAGTCATTTTCTATTTTTTGGGTAGCATCTTGAGAGGTCTGTAATTCATTGTGTTTAATATACGAGTGCCCGGTTATGGCTGCAGGTGGGCAATTGGAGTTGGATTGAGAAGGTGGCACTGCAGGAGCCACAAGCATTTTCTTGTCATTCTCAACACTTGTTTGGAATACGTCCAACGATCCCTGGAGTATATCCTCTTTAACATGGCACAGCTTACCTGAACTCATGATTTTGCTGTGTAATGTTAAGGTTCCATTGTGATGATGATGCTGCAGCAATGACGAGTGCTTTGGGTCTCCATTCTTCATATCATGACTGTCTCTTTTACAAAAGTCAGCAGAGGATTCAAGAGTTAAGCTCCTCATACACCCACTCCCATGTAAACTCTCATGTCTCAGACTGCACCTATCAGATATATTGCTTAACTTGCCTCTCTCTTTTGCCTCCATATCTTCAACTCCAAGTTGTACGTCATTTGGCATGTGGTTTACCTCTCCTTCACCAGCCCTTTTAAGAGTTGAGCCCGAAGGTTCCAATGACAGCTTCCGACCTATCCTAAATGGTTTATTATCACCAGAAGCAAAATGTTTGACTTCATGCTTTGACACTCTTTCTGATTGTCTAGCTTCCACCTGCAGAAGGAAATTACACTTCAGGAAGAGTCAGATTTAGGGAAAAGTTAGACACAAAACCCATAAATAGTACCACTGTGCTTGTATCTGCATTAGTCTGCATCCTGCAATTGTGCTCACTAAGCCCAGCCTTAGCATATGTTTCAGTCATAGCCCTTGCTTTTTGGTCAAAAGCATGTCTATTGTATTTGTATTCCCTGCTCTGCACATTCAGACAAAAAAAAAATCAGAAAATAGACTTCTTTATCAACCAGCATAGCCTCATCAATCTGTGAGCATGCTACTCACCGCTTCACACATTAGGCCGTCATCAGGATTTGGTTCACTCAATAACAATCCTATACTCGTTAGCACTGTTGAAATATTCAGTGATGGTTGCCATGCACCCTGCTTACTCAAGAAATGGAGACTCAATATAAATAAAAAACTTATAAAGAAACAAACCCTTAATAATTCATAATTACATAAACAACTTTGAGGGGTAGAACATTCATTTAGTTTCCTAATTCCTAAAACAAACTTCCAATGAAACAGTCGCAAATTGTTCGTTTGAAATCATAAATTGATGGAATATTTTTTCAAACAAAGAAAAGGTGTTACCTTTGGAGGAAGATTGAGAATGTCAAGGCATATTCGACCACCATTGTCGATATTAGGATGATAAATTGGAGTAGCAAATGTCACACTTGGAGGCTGAAATGGGTACCTAAAATAAAATAATCCAACACATTCAAGCAGCTAAAAATCCCCAAATAACAAATAATGACAAGAAAAAAAAAAAAAAAAAAAAAAACCTAATTAAGCAATACCTTTCAGGTATCTGAATCTTGATGCTAAAAATCCCTTTAGCATAAACAGTCCCTTCTGGCCCTTCGATCTCTGCTAGAACACAATGCAATTAATTTCACAATCAATTTCTAACTTTCAATTGGTTGAAAAAAATTAAAGGTAAAAGAACTTACGGGCGTGAATAGTGGAGAGGGAGGATGAGTCGTAGTCGGGGGAGAGAAATGGAAAGGAGGCTCCGGGCGGAGGATCGGTGAGGAGAAGCTTGAGTTCCTTTTGCATTCGAAGACTGAGTCTCGCGGCTTGCGCCATTTCGCGCTTTAGCTTACTCTGCAATTTTTGGTGTTGGGCAGTTTCTGGTGCTGATTGGAGGTTCGATTTTTGAAATCGGGAGGGAGAAGAGCTTTTGCTTTGAAGAAAAATAGGCGAGCTTTGTAAAGAAAGTCAGCTAATTGAGCCTTTTGGGCCCAAATGATGTCGATTTCGTGGGCTACCCTTGTACTCAACTCCAGATTTCTCCTATTTGCTGTACTAGCAAGGAAATGCTAACTTTGAAGTTTGAACATTTGCTAAATATAAAATTTTGTGTTTTTTTTTTAATTCATTCTGTTCATACTTTCATTATATACAATAATAAATCTCAATATTAATGTATCTAGTAAATGATAAAAATAGAATTCAAAATCTCTTATATTCTATCAACTACTAAATGGATTGCCACTTTAATAATTTATCAATTTTATGGGTGATGTTATAATGTGGTATGAAGTTATTTATTTTGATTTTAGTAATTTAAGCAAATAATGAGAAGTTTATTCCATCCATATTCCTAAGGCAACCAACACTTGCACAACAAATAAATTTTATTAGTCCTTGTTTATCTGTTGGAGTAAAGTATTTTGATTAAAAAATGTCAAACATTAATAAAGTTGCAATTTTACAAGATACACAAATATGTTTTTTTTTTTTTTTTTTTTTTTTTTTTTTTTTTAACATGATGAATATTGCATTCATTTAGGAGGACCAGATAACCCAGAGAAGAAAATTACTACAGCGTAACAATGTAAAATTCTCTCCTATTGTTAGAGATCTAAATGGACTAACTACATAAAATAAAGATGACTCCCTACCAATTTAGGAATCTCCATATTGGAGACCACTTCTAGCCAAATTACACAAAGATGACTAATGATGGTAGAGGAGCGTACAACTGAAAATCAAATAAACACAACTAAATACACTAACTAAGCTAACAATCTACAAACCAAGGAACAAAAAAAAAAAAAAAAAACACATAAACATAAACAAAAGGCAAAAACAAACAGATCTAGTATTGATGTCTTTGCTCTCTTTCGTCTTCTCCATGGGAAGAGATGGAATTTCATGGTTGTCTCAACATGCAAAAATCATCATTGTCCAGTGATGATACAAAATTGAATCTCCAACAAAACCAACAAACCAAACAAAGAAAAACACAGCAAATCACAGAAAAATAAAACACAACAAACCAACAAAGAAAAATACAATAAATCACAGAAAAATAAAACACAACAAACCAACAAAGAAAAATAAAGCAAATCATAAGAAAACAAAGCACAACAAACCAACAAAGAAATATACAATATCACGAGAAAATAAAAGAATTAGGTGATTTTTGGTCCTAGAAGAACCAAAAACTACCCTGAGCGAACAAAATAAAAAAAGAAAGACGATAAATAATGTTAGGGAGAGAGAAGCTATCAAAGATGTTAAAGCTATCTTAATTTAAAAAATATAAGTCATCTTATATTCTTTTCAAAAGAAATCATCTCATAATAAAATAAGTATAAAAACTCTTCTGATTGACATATTTGTGGACTGAAATTTTTATCACAAGTTTTGCTTGTAAATGTAAACTCATTCAAAAAAAATAAGAAGTAAATAGCTTCATAAATTTCCTTTGTTAATTTACATGTAGCAATAAAGATGTTGGATTATGTGAAAGATGATGCATAAATTTAAATCGACATTTCCCTCTCTTAACCAATAAAATGTTATGGTCCAAAGCGTGACCTTATCCTATGAAATCACGCATAATCTATGGACCATATATTTGACCACCCGACCATCTCAACATGCGAACCGTGAATCGTTCCTCACCACCAGCAAAGCATCTAATCTAATCGCTGGATGAAGATCCGACGGCTTACAACTTAGATAGCTTTAAAAATAATTGTCCGCGATTCACTGAAGTGGGTCCGCATCCCCACTCGAAACGACGTGAAGAGCAACCGAAAAAAAAAAACACATAACTCTCTGCGACTCTGCCCAATTGCTTCCTCTGACCGTTCCCAATCCAACCAAAAAAAACGTTGACCGTTAGGGATGCCATGCGCGCGTGAGGGGACAGCATTTTTTTATTCCTACAGTTGAGCGTGGTTAACGCGTTACTTTTTTTTTAAAAAAAAATTTGAAATCATTTAAGGTCAAAAGGACCGAGCCAAAGTAGCAAAGACCGCCCATTCATTGCACTTATTTGTAAAGGAGCATTTGGGTCCCGCCAACCGCCCGGTAATTCTATTGAAATGGCGGTGCAAAATACGCGCCGCGAGGTAATTACTAATTAGTACATCTTTCAAAGTTCAAACCCGGGTGTTCCTTTTCACGGTTTCAAATATCATAATTTATCTCTCGTGTACTGCTACAGCCAACAACAACCATTTCCTCCATTGCTGCTTCTCTTAAAAGCTTGCATCTCTATCTCTATCTCACTCTCTTTCTCTTTGATTCTCTGTATCATCCATTTATATATTTATGCGTATGTGTGTGTATATATATATCGACGTGTGCATATAGCTTTGGTTACTGTACGGCCGGCACTCGGTGGATTTGTGTTTTGGAAATTTGAATTGAGGTTTGAGACTGAGAGAGAGAGAGTTTTTGAGTAGAAGAAAATGAATGCGGTGGGGCGACAGATGTCAAGATCTCATCACCAGCGTCAGTACTCCGATAACTTCCTTGACACTGGCAGATGGTTTCAATCGTCTTCTCAGGTATCTCTCTCTGCAACTATTTTTTTTTTCTGCTACTGAAATAGTTGCAGTTAATTTGCATTTCTCTTTACATTTCCTGAACGACCTCGTCGTTTTCTGTTTTTTCTTTTTTGTTTGACTGTGTGGTGTGCGTGCAGGACTTCGGATACGGTTCGAGGATGAACCGGAGTATGATGTCAATGGACGCGTCAACGCCTTCTGTTTGGTCACGATCAGCGAGTTTGAGGAAGTATGGAGATGATTACGTGTCGCCTAGTGAACTTAGTCCTGGATTGTTCGATCTTCACTCTTTTGATACTGAGCTGTTAACAGAGGTATTGCTTATGATGGATTGATAATGAAAGAATTGAAATAATCAATAATTTCGAATTTTTGTAAATGTGATAGCTATTGTTTGTTTATGATGTTAAATTATGTAAAATGTGATTGATAGGTGTCTGTTCCCAGCCTTTATGAAGGACAGTGGCAGAGTAATCAATCTGCTCGTGGCCGGAGTTTTGATGATTCTGAAACTTATCTTGCAGCAGTCAATAAATCGACAAATAAATCGCGAGGTTTGCCCGAGAATAATAACAATCTTAAAAGTTTATCAGGAGATAAAGAAAGAGCCAATAATGTTGCTAAGATTAAAGTTGTGGTATGATGTCCCATTTTATAATGTTGTAGAGTTCTGGTTTCTTTTGTTTAGTGTTTCTTATGTGATTGATTTAATGCATTATTGTTATTATTATGGTGTAGGTACGAAAGAGACCATTAAACAAAAAGGAAATAGCAAAGAAAGAGGAAGATATCATTACCATAGAGCCAAATTCCAATTTTCTTACAGTTCATGAAACAAAACTCAAAGTGAGTCCTTGGTGTGTATCCTATAGTTCTCCAGTAGCTGCACAGAACATTTTAATTATTGCCATGGTTGTTTTTTCTTTCTTTTTTTCCTAGAGTATGTGACTTCCTCTGATTTACAACACTTCTGCAGGTTGATCTAACAGAATATGTCGAGAAACATGAATTTGTTTTTGATGCAGTTCTGGATGAAGGTGTTTCAAATGAGGAAGTGAGTATGCAATAGAAGTGTAAAACTGAATCCATATTATAAATGCTGTTTGTTTGATTTCATTGGATACCTTTTTTTTCTTTCACTTATGTAGGTGTACTCTGAGACAGTGGAGCCTATTGTTCCTCTAATTTTTCGTAAAACGAAAGCAACATGCTTTGCATATGGGCAAACAGGCAAGTGGTTTTAGATTACTTTACCGATGGTTGCTAAGTAACAGAAAAAATTGTGTGCTTTAGATTTTTAAGTTAACTTTCTCAAAGTCATTCTAAAACTCTCAGAGGATAGGAACTTCCAAGTTTCTATTCATATTTAAACTCTTTGTTAGGTACTAGAAAAAAATTTTCTGGGTTTGACAACAGTATAACACTCTTGGACAGTTAAGGCAATGGCACCTGGACATTTTATTTGAAACTTATATTAATCTTTCTTAAAAGAGAAGCATAAATAGAAAGCGAGTGGGGTACAAATTGAGAAATGTTAAGTCTTAGACTTTTAGGTGTTGTTGTTTTACTTTCTTTTTTTTAATCAATAGTACACTTGGCTTCTATCTGATTTCTGTGTCTCACTTTATTATTGTTAATAAACTTGGCTGATCTTATTTTCCTGACAGGGAGTGGAAAGACTTATACCATGCAACCACTGCCCCTTAAAGCATCCCAAGATATATTAAGACTAATGCACCACACATATAGGAACCAAGGTTTACAATTGTTTGTCAGCTTTTTTGAGATATATGGAGGGAAGCTTTTTGATCTGCTCAATGATCGGAAGTGAGTTAATTAAACTGATTGGTTTTGGTTAGTTGGAAATGTTATTTTGCTTGGCTGAGTGAATTCATAATTGTGCAGAAAGCTTTGCATGAGGGAGGACGGGAAGCAACAAGTATGCATTGTGGGTTTGCAGGAATACAGGGTGTCAGATGTTGAAGTAATCAGGGAGTTCATTGAGAAAGGGAATGCCACTAGAAGCACTGGTACAACTGGGGCAAACGAGGAATCCTCCCGATCACATGCTATACTCCAGCTTGCCATCAAGAGATCAGTTGATGGCTCTGAATCAAAGCCTGCCCGGCTTTTAGGAAAGTTATCTTTCATTGACCTGGCTGGAAGTGAGCGCGGTGCGGATACTACTGATAATGATAAACAAACAAGGTAAGTTTACTTGGATTTTATTGTTTCTCTAAAATCCTTGGTATTTATTTTTATTATAGTAAAAAGCATGTCCAAAACCTTTTTCAGGATTAACAGAAAAACGTTTTGCTTTTATATCATTACAGAATGGAAGGTGCTGAAATTAATAAGAGCTTGCTGGCTTTGAAAGAATGCATTAGAGCCCTTGACAGTGATCAAGGTCACATTCCCTTTAGAGGGAGCAAGCTGACTGAAGTTCTAAGAGATTCATTTGTTGGTGACTCTCGCACTGTTATGATTTCATGCATTTCACCAAGCTCAGGATCGTGTGAACACACTCTCAATACACTAAGATATGCTGATAGGTACTAGAATTTACAATATAAATAGATGTTTGGGTGTGATTATAATCTTGCTTGCATAATTTCTTATAGATACTTGTACTCCAGGGTGAAGAGTCTTTCCAAAGGGAACATCTCCAAGCGGGATCCAGTATCCTCTTCTTCAAACCTTAGAGAATCCACCGCATTGCCTTCAGTTTTAGCTAATGAAGCAATGTTTGACAATACCATAACAGCTGTTCCAAATGAAACTAACAGATTCGGATGGGCAAAACAGACTGAAAGAGAAACATCTCCCCCTTTTAATGTTAATCGTATTCCTAGTGGGAGGGCAGAGGGACATTTGGCTGCATCTGGGTATTCAGACGATCCCAAGTGTCAGATAGGTGGTCAAGTTGGCATTGTTGAAGATGATTTTGATTACACTCGTGGAAATTATGAGCAAGGAAAGTCATCACGGACGAATAATAAGAAAGTAGAAACCTTGAAAGTACCAGATTTGGAGGATAAGCGAACTACTGCTTCAGTGAAATGGAGAGAAGTTCCAGACTTTATGGCAAACAACTCTAATTCAGATGATGATCTTAATGCTTTGTTAAAGGTAGTGATGTTTTCAAAACGTGTTTGAGTTTGTTTTTTGATTGGTACTTGTGCCAATTTTATTATTGTGGTTTGTTTAGGAAGAAGAAGATCTTGTGTCGGCCCACCGTAAACAAGTGGAGGAGACTATAGACATTGTCAAGGAGGTCAGTGACAATCTTGTTTCAGTTTGTTACATCTGTCTGCCATTTTTTATTTCTAATGTGATTGTCATGACTAATGCAGGAGATGAACTTGCTAGTTGAAGCTGATCAACCAGGCAATCATTTGGATGATTATATATCTAAGTTAAATGCTATTCTTTCACAGAAGGCTGCAGGAATTTCACAACTGCAGACTCGTCTGGCTCAATTTCAAAAGCGTCTAAATGAGCATAATGTTTTGGCATCTTCATATGGTAATTGATTTGTTCTTGGAGAGTGCTGATGAGAGTAATTGGCCTATAAGGCTTAAATTTTCGCAGGCAGGCAGTTAATGTGATGACTCAATATTTTCACTAGTGGGTGGTTGGTTTTGAATTCCAATTCATCATTGGTGGTGGATCAGTTTTACTGCATTGCAACTAAACTTGGTGACAGGGGAATAATGCTTTTTGGGTGGGGTGGTTTGAAGAAGTTTGAGTGCTTTGTTGTTATCTTTATATCAAGGCAGTAGCCACTCTGACTTGAGTTTAAAGAAACCTAGTATATATCTCTCTACTCATTGGGTTATTTTTGTAAAATATATGTGGCATTTACTATTTAGTCCATTTTATGAAAAATATCTTGTTTGGGTTCCTAATCTATAGCATGATTGCATTTTTTTGATAATATAATGTATATGCTGGTGAAAATATCCTGGTTTTGTTGCTATGTTTAGATATTGAAGCTCTTGATTGTTGCTGGTTATTCCATGTGGACGTTGCCACAGTTTACCTTAATTGGTTATATATTGATTGAATTCATAAATGAATATGTGCTAACTGCATTTCTCAACTTCTTTGTGTGCACTCGAGGCAATTGTTGAGTTGGTTCATATGGGGAGTTCCAAGCTTCAGTCTGGCAGAGGCTTTTTCTATGTACTGGACTCGTAAGTTCCATTTTCTTTTCCCTTCTGCTGACACTATTTCTAGTCATTGCTTACATCATCCAAATTGTCAAAAGTCTGCTTTAATTGGCTGCCTCACATCTTTTCCAAAATACTGTTTGCCTTTTTTTTTTTTTTTTCCAAATGTAGACATTCTTACTTATCTTTTGATTTCTATTTCAACTAACGAAATCATAATATTTCTTTTTGAAAACTGAGGAATGGCAGAAACCCAAACATTTCTGTTGAAAAACTGAAGGATAGGCTCCCATTTATAATTAGCATCCATAATTACATAGGTAATACAAAAAGGAATGGAACTGGCATAGTGTCCAAACATGCTATGAGCACTGAGCACGTTCAAGTCTAAAAATACTTATGAGGGTACAATTAGATTTTTAGTTTGTTATCTCATTATTTAATTAGCAACCCAGACAATGTGGTTTGCTGGTAGGAAGTGGCAGATAGGAACAGTTCCAGGCTTAACTTTAAGAACATGGAAAGCCAAGTGCCTTGGATTCCACTTTGATGTATTACTATGGCATATGGCTACTGCCTGGACTTGGGTTTCATTATCTCCAATTAATGGAACCATATAGGCCTTGGTGGCATGCGTTTCATGGCAGTAGAACACAGGGTAAATGTAGTTTTGGAGGTGACATGCTACTAGCTTGTCTCCTACATTCCTCACTCCTCGAGTGATGTTAAATTCCCGCCACTGTTTATCACCTTTATTAGACTGTGTAGCCAAAACTCGAACATTCGTTCCTAGCTTTGAAGTGCTAAAATCTACCATTGCTTCCAATGATGTGGCACAGTACTTGTCTTCATCCTGTATTGCTGGCTCCTCGCACTCTTCTATCGTCTTTCTCATTATCTTAGCTTTTATTGAACTAGGATTGATTAAATATCTGTTCAAGATTTCTGAGAACTTGTTTGAGGAGAAGGGTATTGTCTCAGCAACCTTGCGAGGTAAAAACTTAGCTTTAGCTGCAATTTTTGTGGAGTAGATGTTCGTTTTTGTACTGGGCTGGAGGTCCTTCTCTAGGAAGAAGGGAGTCATATTTCGGTTGCTTTCAAGTTCATCATTAGAGGCACCATAATTAAACGAGAATGGATTTGCACCACTTATGAATGGTGGCTCAACATCCACAGTTACCCCATTGCCCACATTCACAGATATTACATTGCCCATGTCCATGCTTACACCAACAGCATTATTTTCGAAACTCGTGCCAATCTGCTTGTTTCCATCTCTACTATTAGTCTTCTTCTCTGTTACTTGGAGGTGGAAATAAGATTGTGTTGGGCTTATAATTTGAAACCACTATTTATAGAAAAAACGAGAACGAGAATGAGAAGTAAAGCTAGGGGTAGAAGATATAATATACCTGACGGTAAAAGATTATGAAGAACTTTAGGCATCTTTGTGGTAGGCAACCGGGATCGCCAGTAGACCTCTTGGGATGTAACTGCGTTAGTGCTAGGTAGTTGAAGCTGCAAAAGAGTGATAAGCTACATAAGTTTACAATTTTCTAAACCATTCATCAACATGCTCTAGTATAACAGCACTATTGTTAATGTTATTACCCACCGATACTGAGGTTAAGAGAAGAACTACGAGAAAATGAAACTCCATTGCACGATGAACACAGCTGCTGTTTAGGACGGAAGTGAAAAGAGTGAGACTTGTAGTAATGCACAAAGCAAAAGCAACTGCATATTTATAGACTTTGGAAAATTTATTATAGGCAGGGGTGAGCACGGTTCGGGGAAATTCGGGGGAAAAAAATTTCCAGTACCATATCATATTTTGGGAATTTTAAAAATAAAATCTTCAGTACTAGTATCAGTACCATTTTCATTATGGTTCGGTACGGGAATACTGTATCGTACAAGTTTTTCGGTACGGTTCGGTACAAATATTCGGTTCTTTCGAAACGGTTCGGTACGGTTCGGAAATTTATTTTATTGCTTAAATTTATATTTATTAGCAACAATTAAATAAAAAATTTACTTTAAAACCCATTATAAAAAAAACAATGATAATACTAACTAGTAAATATGTTAAATAAAGTTGAATTAATTGTATTATATAATATTTATTTAAAATTGTACTTGATATTAACACTACTTTACATAAAAATGATATAATCATATATCATGAATATGAAATTTCTATTATATTTAGTAATTTTAATTTTATTTAATTAATACTTAATATTAAACTAATATTATACATATTTCATTAATCTTATAATTAGACTTAATAAAAAAATTAATTTATACCAATTA
>CATIWO010097635.1:0-18416 GCA_949673435.1 Macaranga tanarius | reverse complement strand
TCAAGCTTGTGGATTGCCATTGACCAAAGCATTTCGAGTGTGCTACCAACTTAAGGAGTATGTAAGTGTTACTATATCTCTTAGTTGGTAAGAACTCTTTCTATATTCTGTTTTGGTTGGCATGTTAACTATGTGTTGTCTTTTATGCATGTTTAGCTATGTAAGAGTGCATGTGATATGATCTATGGGCATGTTAATGATATGTGTTGATGCAAATGTTGCATGCAATGAAAAATTTAAATTCCGCATTTTCATTGTCCACCCACAACACTTTCCTTTCACATTTCCCTTGTGAAATTTGGACAAGGTACTCTTGAGCTCTAGTTACTCCTTTACAAAAAGTTCCTTTTCTTTCTTGGATTTTACAACTTCATTTTTAAAGAAATGGATGCTTTTAAATCAAGAGAATTTTAAGAAATTTCTCTTTCAAATTTTTAAAATTCTTTGTTAAATTGAAAAGCTGCTTTTTGTAAAAAAAAATTCTTTGAAAGTAAATTTTTGCATTTCAAAGAAAGTTTTGCTCATGACAAAGCTATCATTATCATCAAGATCATTATCACAATAATCATCATCATAATTATTATAAGAAGAATTAGAAGTAAAGGTACCTCCTTGTTGTCCTCAAGAGCCATAAAGTAATAGTTGCCCACTTCTTGTTGCTCCTCTTCTTTTTCCAAATTGGAGGAGTCATCCCATATAACCTTTGAAGCCTTCTTCTTCGCCTTGCTCCTTTGCCTTTTTGCTTAAGTTTAGGACACTTTCTTCTAATGTGATTGAGCCTTTTAAACTTATAGCATGTTAAATTTTTGCCCTTTTATGGTTGCTCCTCTTGGATCCCCTTTGATTGGCCAAGTTCTTTTTTAAGAACTTCTTAAATCCCCTTGTCAGTACAACCAATTTTTCATCCTCTTTATTTGATTCATTAAGACTCTTCTCATTACTTGAGTATTGTGATGCCTTTAGAGCTATACCTTTATTTTTCTCTTCTCTTTCTTCCTTCTCATCTTCTATTTACCTTAAGGTAAGCTCATGGATAAAAAGCTTACTAATAAGGATGTCAGTGGAGAGCTTTTAAAGTTCATATGCTTCCTTTATAGATGTCACTCTTAATTTTGAATTCTTTTGAAGTAGCACTCTTAATATTTTAGTGTTAACTTCTTCTATTGAGTAGTGCTTCCCCAACTTCCTCAATGTAGTAAAAAGAGCATTCAACCCATTTATCATCTTGGAGATGGACTTTTGAGGCTTTATCTTGAAGAGTTTATAATCATACACATGAAGTTGAATCTTATTTGATCTAACTTGAAAATTACCTTTATAGTGGTTCTTAAGAGACTCCCAAATCTCGTTAGCCAAAACGCAATGGTATACCTTCCACCTTCCTCTCTTGACATTGAGGCTAAAAGCATTGTCATGGCCTTCTTATTCTTGTAATTATCCTCCTTTTCCTCTTGGCTCCATCTTGCTCTATCTATAACAATTTACACATTTTCTACCATCTCCATATATGGACTCCATCCTTGAAGCATTATATCTCACAGCTTTATGGGATATATCACTATTCAAGTATAGTTCCATTTTGTATTTCCAACTGTGGTAATCATTCCCACCAAAGAAAGGTCGAAGAGATTAAAAGTCTATAAATTCACTCCCATGATCTTTTAATCTAATAATAAAGTACCTAAACTCCTTACTTTGATACCAATTGAAAAACCCCTAGAGGAGGGAGGTGAATAGAGATTTTGAGTTATTGAATAAAAGATTAGGTAGTTTTAAGGAAGCTAAAACAAGGTTAAGACAATAAACACAATCAAGGTAAGAGAATAGAGAATAGAGCAATAAATAATTGATTTATAAAAGTTTAGATTCTAAATCAATCCTACTCCTCTACCTAACTTATCCCCAAATTAGGATATTGAATACCCCCAATCTTATTACCTAAGATTGATTATAAAATGCTATTTTGTAATGGCTCACACCCAACCTTATAACTTGTATATTTTTAGCTCAATACAAATCAAGTATTTTCAAGGCTGACATTTTAACCTTTAATAATCTTGATCCTCACTACACTTACCTTATACTCAAGAAAGGAGTAGAAGAAGAATTTTATCAATAATTACATACCTAACTCTCAAAGAGTTAATGAACACTGAAGAATACAAAGAGGAAATATAGTAGATGATGAATACAAAGCTTTAAATTCTCATAATAAATTCACTTAACAAACTTCCTAGGCTCTAAATGTATTTTTAAGAGGTATTTATTGTTGAAGCATCAAAAACTAGCTGTTAGAGATTAAAAATTCATCCCCAATTCTTCTCTTTCTTTATTTAATACATTCTTCAACTTTTGTAGAAAATTTCATGCTAATAAACGTGAGGGCCATGGTCATGATAGTGATTTATGAATATTTAGCCATTGTACTTCTGACATAGCCATATGAAGGTCCCATATCATTCGTGATCCTTGATCATGATTGTGATAATCACTCATTAGGATCACTGAAGGCTTGCTCATGATTGTGATTTTTTCTATCACAATTGTAATGTTTGAATTCTTGATAGGTTTTGCTTGTGGCACTTGATAATGATTGTGAGACCAGCTCGTGAGCATTACTAGAGACTTGATAATGATCTTGGGTTGAATGGTCACAATCTTGAGGCTACCCATGAGAACTACTAAAGTCTTGCTCAAGATCTTACTTGCATTGCTCATAGTCGTGACGCTTGACATGATGACTCTTAGGGCTTTAATCACGATCGTGAGCTTTGAATTTTAGCTCCTTTAAATCCTTTGATTCTTTTAAGTCTTTGATCAATATTTACTTGAGTCCTATTAAGTGTAAACTTATATCTAGCTTATAGAAATACTCAAGTACACACACTAGCAAATCAAAATTGATTGTTAAAGTCAAAACCAAGGTTGATTAAACATTAATCATGTAAATAGTTAACAAAGTTCCATTTGTATTAAAATGCCTGGGATGATCCATTTGACATTTTTTAAAAAGTTATTTAACTTTCTTTAATAAAATAAGATCTAGTTGAATTATTCTGAGGACGACTTGTATTTCACATTTACTTTTCTTATTGCATTATTCTTTTTTCTATTTGCTCTTATTTAACTATTTTGTAGCTTGTGTTATGATTTGGTGATATGATTTGAAATCTTACGTTGGTAGATTGATTTGAGGAATTTTATGTTGATTTGCATTTTTATGTACTTAGAGTGCATTTTATGGGTCTTATGCATATGGGTGATTTACCCATGCAAGTCGAATTACTCAAAGTTTGGATATTTTATCCAAAATTGTATCTTTCATTTATTCATATTTTATTTTATTGAATTTGAGTTTGTCTTTGATGATTTTATGATATTTTGATGGTTTTGCTGATTTTTACTTACTTTAAGTTGTTTTAAACATATTCTATTCTATATTTATTTTGGTGATGTGATTGATACTTTATCTTGCCTTATTAGCCTGACTAAATGATTATTGTGATTATTTCCTTACTTTTGTTATGTCGTGTGATTTTTATTCTCGTGGAGTACAAATTTTATTTGGATGCAAATATTACTATTGTTAACCTTTATTTTGCAAGATTTTTTAATAAAATTAGAGTTATATTTACTTTTGTATACTCTTTTTCATTTTTATATATTTTCTAAAAAAGTGGTGTAAATAATTGTAAATATATTTTTTTTGCTTTATTCTATTGTTGTGGGTGCTAACTTCTTCATAAGAGGCCTCTTCGAAGTCTAGAAAGGTTCCTTGCTTCATCCCTTGATTATATCTGGTCCTTCAATCCATGGTCATAACTATTTGTAAGGCATGGGGCCTTACTCGCATTTTAGCTCGCTCAAAGGTGTCCCTAATAGCTATTTCACATCTTGTATGTTCCTTTGTCGATCTATTCTTCTTAGCTATTGCACATCTTGTATGTTATGTTTTATCACATCAAAATTTAGGACCAAGTAGTGTTAAGTGGTATCCAAGTCCTCTCTTCATATTTGAACCTGGAGGGTTAATTAGTTGAACTATTTGTGTCTTACAAAGAATCTCAATTACTTATAGTTGTCCCTGATTTTATGGCTCAAGTGCTCGCACCCAACTTTTTTAACTCTTTATATGCTTTTTCTAGATCCATGTGTTTGAAAACAATTATCATTAACTTGAAAAAGGTTTAAGGTTATTTGGTTGAATTTTTATCACGTAGTTTACTTAAGCAGGTGTATGTATTATAGATTTAAATTTTGTATCATGGCTTAAACATTCAATCTACATGGTGACTCAAAGCTATGGACCTGAGTTTATATTTTAAGTATCATCTTTGTGCAATATTTTTACTAGTGATTGGAAAAACTAAGTACATGAGCCTTGATGATACATAAAATATCTGACCAATTAAAGAAGACCATGTGGAAAAGGGACCAGAGAATCAGCTCGGTGGGACCCATTTTGTTCTTTGACTTGCCAACTGTCCCTCTCAGGATTACACCCAAGTGCTAGCTACTCAGGAATTCCTACTTAGGAAACTTGTAGGGTACTCTCCCTTTGCATGGTATTAAATGCAGTTGTCATTGGTCAATACCACTCTGATGCCACCAACCCCCTAAACTTCGAGACACTCAAGTACTCTAGAAAGGCTATTATATCTTCATAGGTACTAGGCCTCTATCTCTTCTCTCTTTAGTACACTCCTTGATATAAAAGGAATGAGATACAAGGGCAAGGTACACACTTTTTCTTCCTTTATTTTCTTTACTTCTTCTTTGCTCTGAGTATTACAGTCCCAGAAATTAAACACAACCGAGACAACTTTATTTTCTTCATTCCTAATATCATTCCTTGCTTGATTTACAATCTTTCCCATTCAGGAACTTTACTAACTTGATCGTTAGAGGGGCCTTGAGACTTCCCAAGCCCTTAGCTCACTATTGTTGACTCTTGCAGACATGGAAGCTTAGCTGGAGTTAAGATGATGGAGCACCCACATCAGAATGGCACCGTCTGTGGGGAAAAATGAAGTCATATTTGATCTAAAAACCATCATTTTGCATTTTATTATTTTAAAAAATTTATGGTAAGAGCGAGTTTGGTTGTGCAAACGTCAATCATTGTTTTGCTTGCCTGTAAAGAAATGACTCGGTCTAGTACCTCCGCTAGGAGAAAAGAGGAAGCACAAAAGAGCAGAGGAGTAAGGAGAGCCTCAGGCTTAAGCTCTAGAGCCCCTCGTCCCATAGAAGTGGATGACGGGTTCTTAAGAGACCTGATGGACAAGGTAGACTGCATTGAAAATGCATAAAGAAGACAAGAAAAAGGGAAGGATAAAGATGGGGTGTGCCTACCCTAAATATGTTAAGAAGAAAATTACCATTGCATGAAAAAGAGGAGACTGACGAAGCTGATCCCCTAGCCTTAGCACGCTCACATCCCCTTGGAGATGAGGATGGGTATTGCCCTAAGTTGAGCAATGTGGGGCACAGATCGGAGAAACCTATTGGAAAGAAATAAATATGAGGCAGGAAAAATGCTGAACCCTAAGCATCAAAGAGACGGGGTGGAAGGTAATCCAATTCTCGCGAGTGGAGACACTTAGAAAACCGTAGGGGGAGATATGCCTCAGAATCCCTTATGGGACATACTAGACATCAAAGTCGGAAAGAGAAAAGCACACCTTGTTCTCAATCCCATTCTAATAAATTGGAAGAGGACTTCAAGGAGTTTCCTGAGTAGGGAGAGCAGAAGACCAATAAAGGAAAATTACCCAGCCAGGTAATCAACATACACTTACCTTTCTCAGAGGAGATTCAGGAGGTGCCTATTCCTTCCAAGTTCAAATTGCCAATGCTGCCTACTTATGATGGGTCAACAAGCCCTAAAGACTATATCATGAAGTCCAAGATAATAGTGGAGTTTTATACTCACTCAGACATAATCCTGTATTTATTTCCAGCATCCCCACACAGAGAAAACTTCCTATTTGGAGACAATTATTCAGAATAAAAGAGAAATCCTGAGAGACTATGTCACAAGATTTAATATGGAAGCTCTAAAAATAACTAACCTGGAACATTCCATGGTGATTGAGGCAATCATTAGGGGTACCAACAACCCTCCATTTTCTAATTCCTTGTCAAAAATCAAACCAATTGACCTGACAACACTGATGGATAGAGCAAAAAAGTACATACGATATGATAATGCCTTCCGTACAAGTAGGTTTGCGCCCTAGTACAAGGAGGAATTCGATAATTCCTCTCCTTCCAAGAGGGCTAAAGGAAATTACAATCTACCGACTCAGAGGCTTGTACCAAGATTCTCCAAAAGACCTCTTACTCCCCTTAGAGAAGAGAATACAACTCTCCTCAGTGCCACTCGATAAGAGGTTCCAATGGTTATCGGAGATAAAGAATATGTCAAGTGGCCGAAATACATGCCTTCAAATCCAAAGCATTGTGATCAGAGTAAGTATTGCCACTTTCACAGGTCCGTGGGGTGCAATGCCAATAAGTGTCACCAACTGAAGGTGGAAATAGAAAGGCTCATAAAGGAGGGAAACTTGAGGAGCTTTGTAAGGAAGAATGGCAAGCCTTCTAAGTCGATAGGGGTGAAAGAGATCATTCCTCCTAGACCATCAAAAGATAAATAGCTTATGCTCCTCACAAACACTGGAGCTGGAGGTGTAATCCACTGCATCATCGGAGAAAATCATGTCAAACAATGACGGAGAATCAATTTTAGAAGAAAAGGGTTAAAGTTAAGAAAAGAAGACCCTCTCCATAGCTGTTTAATCACCTTTGGTCCTGAAGATGGAATTAGAGTAATAACTCCTCATGCATATGCAATGGTCGTAATGGCTATAATCAATAATTTCAAGGTGGAGAGAGTTTTGGCGAATAATGGGAATTCAGTTAATCTCCTCCCCTATCATATCCTGCGTAGGATAAGTATTCAGGAAGATTATCTTATACCGGTATACTCTAAGTTAAAGGGGTAGGGAGACATCCCTATTCTTGCATAGGGGAAAATTATCCTCCCTATCACCCTAGGGGAGACTAACTCCAAAGGGGACATCATAAGAGAAAGAACCATGATGGCTAAATTCAATCGCTAAAGTATCAACCACTTATAACGAGATCATTAGAAGGCCAGTGTTGTATGAACTTTGTGTAATCACTTATTGCAGATACTTGTGTATGAAAATACCCTTTAAGGATGGCCTCATCACTGTCCGAGGAAGACAATTTAAAGCAAAGTATTGCCACTCATTTTCCTTGGGCTTGGTAGATGCAGAAGAGGTTATACTGATTACACTAATGGGAAATAAAAGCAATGAATCTGAGTAAAGAACTAAACCTATGGAAAAGTTAGAGTCTGTAGCAATTTCTCCTGATCACCTTGGAAAATGCACTTATGCTAATGCCCTCCTGACGGAAAAGCAGAAATCTCTTATCAAGAAATTTCTCCAAGACCATGATGTGAAAGCTATTCAACAAAAGAAAGGGTTTTTCCCTCCTCACAGATAATTTTTGAGAAGTGGACAAGCTGATTGAAGCTAACTTCATAAGAGAGGTTGACTACCCCACCTAGTTAGCAAATGTGTTGTTTGTGAAAAAGCATAATAGGAATAAGGCTTGCCCCAAGGATAGATTTCACTGATCTGAATAAGGCTTGCCCCAAGGATTGTTTTCCTTTGCCTTCTATTGACAAACTAGTAGATGCAATAGCTGGTTATGAGTACTTAACTTCTCTAGATGCCCTATCGGGTTACCATCAAATCCTTATAGATCCTGAAGATGAAGAGAAAACTGCCTTTATCACCGAAAAAGGAATTTATTATTATAAGGCCATGCCTTTTGGCCTAAAGAATGCTGGAGCCACCTATCAGCATTTAATCAATAAAATCTTCAAAGTTTAATTGGGGAGAAATCTAGAAGCCTATGTAGATGACATGATTGTGAAGAACAAAACATTTGAGCAACATTTGGAAGACCTACATGTAATTTTTAGGGTGCTAAATTAGTACAGGATGAAGTTGAATCCGGAGAAATGCTCATTTTGTATCAAAGGAGGAAAATTCCTATGATACATGTCGCCTTACATAGGTTTATTTCCAGGTTTGCGGAAAGATGCTTGCCCTTTTTCAAGAAGCTATGGAAAGTTCCTGCCTTTGAGTAGATCGTAGAATGCAAGAAAGCCTTTACAAAGTTGAAAGAGTATCTACAATCCTCTCAAGTCATGAGCTGCCCCACCTTAGAAGAAGATTTGTATATTTATCTGTCAGCCTCTGACCATACGCTCAGTGCTGTTTTAGTTAGGAAGGAAGATAAAGTATAAAAACTTGTGTACTATATGAGCTGAGTCTTATGGGAATCAGAACTCAGGTATTCTCCTATAGAGAAGCTAGCATTTTTCTTTATTGATTGCTGTGAGGAAATTTTCTATCTGCCTATTAGGGCATCAAGGCATTATGAGAACTGATATGCCTCTTAGGCAAGCTTCGCATCAACCCGTTATAGTAAGAAGGGTGACAACATAGTTTATGAAGATAGGTGGGTATGGCCTTAAATATGAACCTCAAAGAGCTATTAAGGCACAAGCCTTGGCAAATTTTATCGCATAATGCAATTTTCATGACACAAAAAAGAAAAATAAAGATGAGAATCAACAAAAGAGGACTTCAGATCCTTTTTCGAGCTCTTTCACAAGAGACACCTATGAATGGGACTTGTATATGGATGGTTCTACCTATTCAGAAAGAGCTAGAGTAGGGATAGTATTGGAAGGCCCACAGAGTTTCCTAGTCAAACATGCCTTGAAGTTTGGTTTTTTGGCCTCAAACAACATATTAGAATATGAAGCAATCATCAGCGGCCTCGAATTAGCAAAAGCTGTGGAAGTATGAGATTTAAAAATGCATAGTGATTCTCATCTCACCGTAAACTAGATCACATGAGTATTTGAAGCAAAAGATGAGATGATGGCACTATACTTGCAGCAGTTTAAGGAAATCCTGGACAAATTCAAGCAGAGAAAAATTCCTGTGGGCATCGTGCAAATCCCCTGAGAGGATAATTCCCAAGCAGATACTCTCAATAAAATAGCTACAGCCACAGAAGAATTCCTGTCTGGTGATACCTGTATAGAGGTATTGTCCATCCCTAGCATTTACATATTTATCCTATTCAGAACATACCTTGCTTGATGGATCCATTGATGAAATAACTGGAAGATGGAGAATTGCCTTCGGATCAAAAAGAAGCTCTTAAACTATCCCTCGAGGCATCTAGATTTGTCATTCAAAATGGAAAAATTGTATAAAAGGGGGTATTATATGGCACTACTTCGATATTTATCCCTTGAGGAAGCCAACTGCGTTCTAAGAGAAGTACATGGGGGAGTATGTGGTACTCATATTGGTGGAAGGACTTTGTCCAATAAAATTATCAGGCAGGGATATTTTTGGCCTACAATTGCTAAGGATACTTCAGATTCTATACAGAGATGTGATGTTTTCCAAAGATTTTCCAACTCATACATAGTCCGGCAAATTCCCAAATTCCTATCCTAGTTTTGTGGCCATTTGCCCAATGGGGAATCGACATCTTAGGTCCTTTCCCTACAGCACCTGGATAAAGGCACTTCATCATCCTTGCAGTAGACTACCTTACAAAATGGGTTGAGGCCGAAGCCTTGGCAATAATTACTACCCAAAAAGCATCAATTTTATGTGGAGAAGCATAATTCGTAGATTTGGGGTACCCAATATTCTAGTGTCTGACAACGGCAAGCAGTTCGATTATGGTAAATTCAGAGAATTCACTGAAGGGCTAAAAATTGATCATCAATTCAGTTCTATTTTGCACCCACAGACAAATGGGTAAGCGGAAGTATCAAACAAGATTATCCTTCATAGGCTAAAAAAGTGAGTAGAAGGCATTAAGAGCAGTTGGGCAGAAGAGCTACCAAGCATTTTGTGGGCTCACAGAACTATTTTTAGAACTACCATAAGGAAAACCCCCCTTCTCTTTGACATATAGAACTGAAGCAATAACCCCTATAGAGATCGGAATGCCTTCACAAAGAGTACAATATTGAAACTTGAATGAGAATGAAGAGGAGCTGAAGATCAATTTATACCTACTTGAAGGTTTGAGAGAAGAGACCTCAGTTAAAATTGCAGCACAATAAAGGAAAGCTGCCCACTATGTTAATGCAAGAGTTAAGCCCAGACCCTTGGTTGTAGGAGATTGGGTACTCAGGCATCTGGCTGCCACAAGTAGGAAGGAAGGATAAGGGAAATTATCTCCCACTTAGGAAGGCCCATTTAAGATTGTGAAAGTAATCAGGCAGGAGACTTATCACTTGGCCGATGCTAGTGGAAGCCCACTCCCTCATGCATGGAACTCTCAACACTTGAAGAAGTATTATCAATAGAGGAATTCCTAGTCCCCTTGGACTACTCCCTTTGCACAAAAATCTACCCATGGTGGCATTTTTTGTTCTTTTTGGTGCAATAAAGGTTATCTTCATAAATGTAAATGAGAAATAGTCAAGGTTTATTTTACCTTACTAGTCATCTATGTCGTTCTCTATGTTTTCTTTAATCAATGGAAGTTGCCCTCCCGTGAGGTGGATTTATCTTTACATTACTTTTTCTATTCAGCTGGATCTCTATATTACTCTTCATTTTAGAAGAATCATTCCCTCGTGGCTAAAAGCTCTCAAGAGAAAATATTCAAAGTTGTTCCCGACTAGGAATGACTTTGGGGAAAAAACCCCCTAAAAAATGTTCACTCTCCTCAAACATATGGGGAACACTTTCGAAGGTAAAGTGCACCAAAACAGAATGCATTCGACTTGTTTATGTCTGTAAAAGTGAGATAAACACCACTACATCATTCACTCCCCATGGAGTACCTGTGCAGGAATTCTTTGAGTAGAATCCAGGCTCTTGCCTGATACCCTCAATTGGGAATCAAAGCAAATACAATTCTCTAAGTAGAATCCAGGCTCATGCCTGATACCCTCAATTAGGAATCAAAGCAAATACAATTCTCTAAGTAGAATCCAGGCTCATTCCTAATACCCTCTATTAGGAATCAAAGAAAGCATAAAATATCAGTCAAAGAGAAATATTGCTCAAACATTTTAAGCAAAATGAAGTGTAATACAACAACTACTTAATCATACAAGTCAAATAAAATAAACATAGAGGGCTACTTAAGCTCCACCACCCATAGTAGAGGAACCAAGTTTATCCTCAGAAGCACCGGAGACAGGCATAGAGGAATTTTCTTCCTTACTTTCTGTGAGCTCGCTAAGAACATCCTGACTGCTTGCAGCCTTCTCAGCTATCTCAATAACATCTTTAATCTCCTTATCATCATGAAGGGTCATCTCCTAATTATACTCCTCAGAACCTTTAAAGTTCTCCAAAGCACGCTTAAGGTCAATTTGTTTCTCAGCCTCCTTCTCGGACAATTGTTTCTTGAGTAGGATGATCTCCTATTTCATTTTCAAATTCAACTCAAAAAGATGCCGCTTGTCAGCCTCAAGGCTAGCAGTAGCCCCCTTTGACATTCAAAGTTGCAAGATAGACTTGTTAAAATCATCCTTTAGACCACCTACCTCTCTCTTTAAACAGTCATTCTCCTCAATAAGCCTGTTAACCTCCTTGTAGATGGATTGAGCTTGAAACTCTTACTCGTACAAAGCACTGTATAAATGCAAATATGACAAAGGAAATTAGATAACTATTGGAACTGAAAAACCCCAAATGACACATTACGAACATACCAGTTAAGCATTTCGAATAACTAGATTTTGAAGGGAGGAGGTACTCTGATCATAATAGTGATAATGTTCTTCTGAACAGATGTAAAAAGATCGGAGAAGGCCAGAAATAGTAACACCTTACAGGGAAAATCTTACACTCAAATACTTATTGATAAAAAAGAGGCTATTTCTTGAACAGGGGTGTCAGGATGAAGGTCAATAGAAGAGGTAGCATCCAAGTTGACAACTGGCTCGGTAGCATCCAAGTTGACAACTGGCTCTTTCTCTTAATTCATAACTATTAAGATCCGATGATCGTTTTCTTTTTCTTATGGCCCCCCTCTGCCTCTTCTCCAGAGTCGGAACTTGGCACCTCCTCGGCAGGCTCAGTAATTTTCCTTTTTCCTTTCCCTTTGCTACTAGGGGGAGGAATCTTCACTTTCTCCTGCTTGAATCTTCCTACTGGTGATTCTTTCATCACCACTGCAGTGGCTTTTCCCCTTGTCATAACTCCAGAATAGGATTCAGATTTCTTCAACTCCGAAGGAACATCGACACTTGGGCTTTTGACTAGTAGCCCCTTAGGTGTACCAGCCCCGTATTAACTCTGCTATTTGACCAGGCAGGCTGCTTCCTCTACAAACAACATAAACTTGGATGGCTTTAAAAACTCATGTCTCCTTGCAAAATTATCAAAGAAATGAAGATACATAAGAAAAACAAAAATAACCAACAGCTACAACAAACTATCAAGAACACAATAAACAGTAAACCTACTAGATTCTTTCAGAGGATATCTAGCCAAAACCTTATGTATATCATAAACCTTACCTTCCCCTTTAATCATTTTCAAAGCCTACCTTCTCCTCACTATCTAATTTGGGAATTTTCTTTACCCCCTCAGGAATCTTCCTAAGGCATCTCCCTCAAGTTCATGTCAAAATCCCATTTTGACAGAGGCCCATCTCCTTTTAACCTGGCCACCAGAAATTTAGACTTCTAAGATTTATCTAAATGGACATAATCATAGAAGAAGACAATGATATCGATATTATGTCTAGATTAAAGAGCAATAAAAAGAAAAAGAAAGATTTTTCATCCTACACAGATACAAAAACAATTGTTAATGAATCAAGTGATGAATTTCTCTTGAAGAAAATCCTCTGCGGAAAACTCCTTCTTAGACATCTTTAACTCCTACATAGGAGAGAAATTTTCATTACAAGAAATTTTCATTCAAAGATCTTAAACTTTTCCATAGAAGTAAAATTTCCTCCGTGAAAAAACTTTAATGTGAAGAACTCTACCTCCCCCAAGGGAGAGAAATTTCCTCTATAGGAAAATTCCTATTTAGATATCTCCAACTCCGCTAAGGGTGCAAATTCACTAGACTATGTACTCAGATATGTCTAACTCCCCCATGGGAGCTTCACAAGAAAATCCCTGTCAAAGACTAGAATCTCCCCCAAGGGAGCAAAATCTGATTTAAAGAAAGGTTCATTCAAGAATCTCTAACTCCCCCATGGAAGCAACATTTCCTCCATTGGAAATGTTTACTCAAGAATTTTTACTTTCCTCACTAGAAATGACTATTCATAAAATCTCCCCTCAAGGGGAATTTGCCTTATAACGAATCACTTATTTAGATTCTTTCATCTAAAACATTCTAAACTCAAAGTAAAAATTTAAACCTTCTCTACAATCACAATTATAAGATAAGACGAGGTGGTTGAGATGTACATTGCTCTTGAATCATGCTTCAAACCTCGTGCCACCACAATCATGGTGGTAATCCACTACAAAAAGAGACTTGTATGCTTCCTTGCTGGAATGCAGAGGAACAAACACTGTAGCGCTTGCTTACTCGGCTGAATCTCCTCTCAAGGATTTTCCTAAGACTAACTAAACTTGGTCTTAGGACTAAAGGGGGGGACTACTGATGATACATAAATTATCTGACCAATTAAAGAAAACCACATGGAAAAGGGACCAGAGAATCAGCTCGGTGGGACCCATTTTGTTCTTTGACTTATCAACTGTCCCTCTTAGGATTACATCTGAGTGCTAGCTACTCAGGAATTCTTACTCAAGAAACTTGCAAGCTACTCTCCCTTTGTATGGTATTAAAAGAAGCCGTCATTGGTCAATACCACTCTAACGCCACCAACCCCCTAAACTTCGAGACACTCAAGTACTCTAGAAAGGCTATTATATCTTCATAGGTAGTAGGCCTCTATCTCTTCTCTCTCTAGTGCACTCCTTGATATAAAAGGAATGAGCTACAAGGGAAAGGTACACACTTCTTCTTCCTCTAATTTCTTTACTTGTTCTTTGCTCTAAGTATTACAAACCCATAAATCTAACACAACTGAGACAACTTCATTTTCTTCATTCTTGATATCATTCCTTGCTTGATTTACAATCTTTCCCACTCATAAACTTTACTAACTTGATCGTCGGAGGGGCCTTGGGACTTCCTAGGCCCTTAGCTACTCTTGCAGACATAGAAGCTTAGCTGGAGCTGAGATGATGGAGTACCTACATCAAGCCTAAACTTTGAATAAATCTATGAAGAAGATGATGAATAGAAAAGTTTATGAGAAAATTATTTAAACAGTAATGTTAAGAAGTAATAAATAAAAAAAAGAGTGAAGTGAATGGAAGTAAAAAGGGATAGGGTGCAAAAATGACCTTAATGTTTGGCCCAATTTTCACATTAGCACCTAATATTTTGCGAGGTCCGTTTATGATCCTAAAGTCACAAAATTAGTGCATATAAACCCTTGCAACAAATGCCGTTAACAGTAGCATTAACTTTGCTGATATGTCGATTGTGGGGCCTATAGAAATGAATTAAAAATAAAAAAAGGGATAAGCTAGTCCAATTTAGCCCCTAATATATAGTGCAAAGCTCAATTAAGCCCCTAATCTATTTTTTGGCTAAAAAATACACCTGATGTTATTCAATATGGTCATTTCGCTCATTTTAAAAGGCTTGATATCTAATAAAAATACAAACTAGTCCCTGAAATTATATTTCTATCAAAATATTTTAAGTTTTTAATTTTAATAGGTCCATTCAAAAAAAATTAATAGACAAAATTGTCCTTAATTTTTTTATTAATTGTATAACTTTAAGAAAATTATTTCATTTAATTATTAATCTCTCTAAAATACACTATTTAACTAGTTAATGCAATCATCACTATAATAAAATTCAAAAGAGAAGACATAAATTATGCTATTTACTTACTTTATTTTTGAACCAATTAATAAAATAACTATCCCATTCTTTGTCGGATAAATGTTGCAAACTACTTGCCTCAGAATGTGAAAATTCTCTGTGAGAAATGGGAAATAAATCATTACTTTTATATTGGAAGGAAAATAAATTAAGAAATGATGGAAATGAATAGTACACACTTACTGGAGAAAAGGTTGGACTTCGTAGTCATTTTTTAAAATATAAATATAAGCTTGGTCTAGCTCTTCTATATCAAGATCACGTGGTTTGCTTGCTCTTAAAACTCGTCCCAAATGAGAAAACATTTGTATCCCATTACCAAGCTCATTAACGTTACTATTATAATTGCGCTCAAGGCGGTTGAACCTTGTCTCCATGTCTTTCAAGTACCTTGAACAAAGAGTCATGCATTCATTTGTAATATAGCCCTCAACAATTGAACCTTCTGGACGAGCAAAATTTCAAATAAGAGACTTAAGGTGTACATTGTTCGTTCTACAAAATACATCCACTGATATTGAACAGGTCCAGCAATCTTGGCTTCATTTGCCAAATGAATAGGCAAATGCACCATGATATCAAAAAATGAAGGAGGAAATATCTTTTCTAACTTGCGAAGTTTTATAGGAATTTGGGCTTCACTTTATTCTAATTCATCCATATATAACACTTTCGCACCAACTATATTAAAAAACATAAATAGCTCTAAAAGTGGTTCACACACTGATTTAGGAAGAAGATCACGAATTACAAGAGGTAGCAAATGTTGTAAAATAACATGACAATCATGGCTTTTTAAACCAGAAATCTTATGGTCTTTAAGATTCACACAATGAGAAATATTGGAGGAAAACCCATTGGGAACTTTCAATTGTTTTAAGAAAAGGCAAAACTTATGTTTTTCTTCAAAAGACAATGTGTAAGATGCCATAGGCAATTTGTATTTATTCCCTTCCTTTATTGGGTGCAATTCCGGTCTTATATTCATTGCCTGTAAATCCAGTCGACTTTTAAGAGTATCTTTAGTCTTCCCTTTCATAATCATGATTATCCCAAGTACATTATCACATATGTTCTTTTCAATGTGCATTACATCCAAATTATGTCGTAACAACAAAGTCCCCCAATATGGAAGTTGAAAAAATACACTCTTTTTATTCCAATTGTCCCCTCTAGGTGCATGTGATATTTTTGACCTTCTTACCAGTAGCTTTTGATAATATCATCCCATCAAGATCATGCACCTGTTTAAGTACATCACTACCAGAAATAGGCCTTGGTGGCAATCTTCGTTCCCCAGTGCCATCAAATGAATCCTTATCATTATGCCATCTATGAGTTATTAGGAGAAAATGTCGATGCCCCATATAACATTGTTTACTGCTATTTGCTAGTCTTGTAGATGAAGTCTCCTTATTACAACAAAGGTAGGACAATATTCCCTTAGTACTCCATCCAAATAAATTCCCATATGCAGGAAAATCATTAATGGTCCACAATAAGGCAGCATGCAATTGAAAATTCTTATTTGTGCATGCATCAAATGTCTCAACTCCAAATTCCCATAACTCATTTAGCTCTTCTATCAAAGGTTGGAGGTAGACATCAATTGTATCCCTAGGACCCTCAGGCCTTGGAATAAGCATTGAAAAAATAAAATTTTATTGTTTCATGCACATCCAAGGTGGCAAATTATATGGAATAAATATCACCGGCCAAATACTATATGATGTCTTTGAATTTTCAAATGGTTGAAAACCATCGCTAGCAAGATCAAGATGCTTCCATGCCATTGAATCCGCCGGATGCCTCATCACTCCATCATCTACTCTTTTTTCAAAGTGCCATCTCATCAAAGATGACATTTTTGTTGACATAAAAAATCTTTGAAGCCTAGATTTGAGCGGAAAATACCGTAATGTCTTCTTTGGTATTTTCTTACCATTTGCTTTAAATTTTTTTTTCCCACTATGTTTATCAACCTTCCATCTAGAGACACCACAAACCTTGCACATGTTAGATTTTTTATCACCCTTCCAATATAGCATACAATTATTTTCTCAAGCATCAATCTTTTTATAAGAAAGGCCAAGATCACGAATTATCTTTTTTTGCCTCATAGTAAGAATTTGGCAAATTAGATAATTTAGGAAGTAGGTATTTTTTAAGGAATTCCAACAACATGCTAAAGGAATCATTACTCCAACGCCCAAGGCTTTTAATATGAAGTAATTTTACCAATGCAGACAACTTTGAGATTTTAGAACCTGGAAAGGTCGGTCCGTCCATCCTTTACTAGGTGCCATTTTATTATAAATAGATAAGGTGATCTTTAAACTACCTACAAAAGTACAGTTAATTTAAAAATAGTTTATATTATAAAAATTCACTTAATAATTAAATAGCAACATGGACATTGCATTGCGCATTAAAAAAAATAACAAATATATAATAAGTGCGTAGTTAATCAAATTTGTGTAATTAAGGTTGGTGAAAATGGTGAAATGAAAGCAAGAATAAATTAAGAAGATATGTAGATGAAAAAAAAAAACAATTACATTAGCTAGTTACTTAGGACTTTAATGATTTCTAGATCATAATGTGTGTAGTGAATTCAGATGAGGATTTATGAAAGAAAACTAGAAGTTGGAAAAAAAAAAGCAAACAAACAAATCAGGAAGCAAAAATTGAAGATATAATTTTTTTAAAAGGAAAACTTAGTACCTTTAAAATCCTTGAAACAATATCTACGAATGCCAGCTAGCGTGACCAAGGAAGCAGCAATAGTAACACAACCTGCCAAAGTTAAAAGCCAAATTAGTAGCATAAATTAAACATCATATTACATGAAGTTGTTAAAAATAATATGCTAACTCAAAGTCAAGAAATGATGTGTTATTATTGAAATAAAGATAGAAAGATTGATCAACATATATAAAAACTATTATCTTTCTATCTATATTCACAGAAACTAAAAACAGTGAGCAAGCAATGTCTGATATAGTTGTCCATCTATTCTCTTTATATCTATATACATACAAAAAGTATATATATTTAATTATTTTTGTAGGTAGTAATGATGCACAAGATACATAATCTATTACATTAAAGTGCTAAAAAATGCAGATAGTATTTTTCTTCTATTCAAAAAAGAAAACCAGCAACATCAACCAACAGAACTAATAAGCGACTAGTAATCAATAGAAACAAATGGAGATATACAACAATCATAAGAAATGATCAGGCAGCAAACAACATGATGTATAAATAGTATAAAGATAGCAGAATTGAAATAGGCAGCAGTTAAAATCATATAGAGTTGACATAATTGATTTTTTTATAAATTTATTTTAATCTTATATTATAAAATTCCCTAAACTAATACAA
>CATIWO010097566.1:0-15217 GCA_949673435.1 Macaranga tanarius | reverse complement strand
TCATAAAAAAAATTAAGATAATAACTATTTGTAAAATTTTTGAAATATACATACTCGCACAACACATACACATATATAAATATATATATTAAATTATCGGTTCTGGTTTCGGTTTTTCGGTTTGGAGCAGTTCGGTTCGGTTCGGTCCGATTCTCAGTTCGGAGAACTCATTATCTCCAGACCCGCCCCAATAAAAATTTTCGGGACAGTTCGGTTCGGAGAAAGTCAAACAGTCAACGGATATTTTCGGTTCTGGAGATTTTCGGTTCGATTTTTTCAGTTTTTCGGGACAATTCCAATTTCTCCGCGACCCTCGCTCAGCCCTAGATGGGTAGATAGTAGATACATATTGTAGGTGATATGGCCCCTTAAATAAAGGGCAGAGAAAAAAAATAGAAAGGAGTAATTGAAGAGGGAATTTGTACTCCCAATGCATCATCATCAACATCACCCTCAAGGTAAGAAGAAAGAGAAAAAAAAAAAATAATAATAGGAGGCATTAATCTAGGGCCCCACCTGAGGGAGGGTTTAAACGGCGGTCTCTTTTGCAAGGGGAGACACTCCCCACGTATATAAAAAGGAGACTCATTTGGCCATTGCAAAAGAACTCTTCTCCTCTTCCTCTTTTTCATCTACTAGCTCTACTAAAAATACCCTTTTCATTTCCGGCCTTTTCTTGGGATAGACAATATCTCATTTAATGACCCCTGTTTTATTACTATATGCGAACTAGTGGTTATATATATAACTAGTGATTGAAAAAGAAAAGATCATGGCTAAGTCTATCTCTCTCGAGGAGATCAAGAATGAAACTGTTGATCTGGTATATATATTCTCTTCCTCTTTCTCTGTTCATCTTCTTTTTTATCTATATATGTACAAGTGGTCTGAATTAATATATCTGGTGTTCTGCATGTTATTGTCCTACATCTAAGAAATATGAGATCTTTGATGGTTTTAACATTCAACCTTGTAGTTGCTTTCTGGGTTAGGTTCAGATCAGTTAAAATTTTGTGGATTTGTTTTCTTTACAAAAAATTTCCATTTTTATTAATCTAAAATAACATGTCCTTCCTTATTTGGTGGGTGAGTTGCTACTACGGTACTACTAATACTACTTACTGAGTTGTGGACGGTGTGGCCTTTTAACAACTTTTCCCTTTCTTTTATAGAGTTAACTTTTGGCCATAGTACGAATTCCCTTTCTATTCTTTCAATTCTTCTTTAATATGTGAATGATTGATAGGAAAATGAAATATCTTTAAAGCAAAATTATCTTCCTTTATTGTACCTTGTGACTTCTCTTTTTATATTTTATTTTATTTTCACTCCGGCCTGCCTACAGGCCAATAACTATTTTTCACTTTGTATATATATTTAATTAAATATTCAAAAAAATGGATCTTCACATGTGAAAAGACAAAACAGTGAGAAAAGACAGATAACAAGAGTTGGCTACACTTCATCTTTTCTGCCTACTTAAAATTGCCCACCTCGTGTGTGTGCGTGTGTTTTTTCCCCCTTAATTCTCTATTCACTCTTATTAATATTTTTAAATTAAAATGTAAGAAACAGAATATTAATTGATTGTCTGTTTGTTTCCACAAGTAACTATTTTCAATAATTTATTTTTGAAAATTTTTAATGGAGATTTTATATACTAGTTTTCACGTAATTTATCTATGACTTTTTTTGTTGAACATAACGATAATACCGTTGCAAGGGAAAATTTTATGCTGCGGGTGCATGTGCATCTTATCCTTTGATTATTGGACAATTACACGCGTTGCGCGTGTTGCAACACGAAAAAAAAAAAAAATCTTTTGGTCTTTCATTTAATAGGGTACACTATTATTTTTAAGTCATTTTGATAATTTTATATATCGTGTCGTGCCAACAATACATATAATTATTTTGATTATTATAATGGGATTCAAATTCAAATCATACAACTCCTAATTGAAAATAGTTATAACAGTTATGATAAGAGAAGAACCTTTATTTATTATTATTAATTTTTTTTGACAATAAAAAACCTTTAGTTAAGTTAGGATCATATAAACATGTTAGAAGATAGAGAATTCAACAGAATGGGTCTGACTTTTTTTTCTATCACGCTTGACTACTTGGTTTGGTTTCGGTTATATCCTGGTTACCCATGGTTCTATAGCTTATGCCATTTTTAGTAGGGGTGAGCAAGCACTCAACTGGAAACTGATAAATTTGGTTCAATTCCATTTGTATTTTCAGAATGAAAATTTTAGTTTCAAATGAATAATGCAACTTTATTAATATTCAAATATTCTACAAAACTACATGTAGTTTAATAGAAGATATTTCTATTTTGATCTGTGATCCTTGGTCTGAATCTTTAAAATTAGGTATATTTTCTAGTTTTTAAAAATTTAGTTAATGGAAAATTGAACTAAATTAATTGGTTCAAGTTTTATAAGTCAACGAATTAGATCAGTTTGGAAATTGGTTCAATGTTTTATTTTCAGTTTGATTTTTATAAGTAAAGAAACTTAATTGGTTTCAAAAATCAAACCGACGGAATGCCTAGCTCCTGTCACCAGTAATATTTAGGTGGATATGAGCTCATCATATGTGGATTGTTTGGTAGGATGTGCAATATAAACTACGTGCATCATAGTAGTGCACTCCGCAATCTGGTGAGAAGTTTTGGGCCTCCACTCATTTTAAAATTCCAAACTAATTAGAGCTTGTTTAATTAAAAAAATATTATTTTTATTACAACAAATTATCTGATAGCAAAACATAACTTTGTTGATAAAAATTTTCTCTGCTAAATAGAGGTAAATTAAAAAAATAAAAAAAGACTGGTCTGTGCTGTGCTTTTTGTTGGTTACTTTGAGAATTGTAGGTACCATTCCGTGGTACTTTAGCCTTTTCTCTCTATGCATAAAGAAATGGGCTTTTTTGTATTTAATCGTGTCCTTTTTTTAAGAAACTCTCACATTCAACGGTACTGACACAATTTAAATCTCTATTATTTCTCTTTCATTTCTCGGATTCATCAAATATTTATATATTGATTTGACAAGTTTGGCCCTCCAATCTCTTGGAATTTGCACAACATACCATGATTATGTATTTTTTGGCAACTTGGTAGCGCGTGAATTACACGCATCAATCACAGGGGACCTCACTGCTGGCAGCAATGTCCCATGTGACAGCCTACTTTTTCTTTCCTGTCATATGAGTCAACGCTTTCTTATTTGGCTGTTTTGTGACACTCGCTTGTCCGAATTACCATTATTTTGAGTGCCAACTCGCGTATTTCGAGTCCAATTCCACATGAGTGCCAACTCGCCGTATTTTATTTTATTTATTTGTTTTGTCATTAAATAAAGTTTTTTTTTATCAAAATTAAATAAAATTGAGTTTGTAAATAATTATCATATTAGGAGCAGTTTTGATTTTATAAGATATAACTAATGAACATGCTAAATGCTAAATATTAAACGTTGAGTAGTCTAGTGACATTAATTTTTTTTTTAAAACATCAATTGGTTAAGGTTTTAGTTATTGCATTCCTCCTCCATCTGTTAAAAAAAATAAGTATTATTTTTATAAATTCATTTTTATGAGCCACTAAAGTGGGTCTGGTAAGCTGTAAGTCTATGAGTGGGAATAATTCTTGAATTTAAGACCTCTCCTTGTAGGAATAAAGTATTTTACTTAAACATAGGTCTCAAGTGTATTGGTAGTTTTTGTTCTCACTTTTCAATTAACATACATTATTTTAAAATCTAACTTACCATTATAACAATATTTTTTCCCCCAGAATATAACTTACTGCGTCAATGTTGGTGTAGATCAACTAAAAAGAAATACATGTAGACCAATTGAGAAGTTGAAAAGTAAATTTAACTTGGCTATATAAAAACAAGAAAGTACAAGCCAATAATTTATTAGTATGCTAGGACCATGCAACTTGCCTTTCATTTTGTGTACTAAAGTGTAACCAAAATTAAAGGAAAAATGACTTAGAATACTAGATCTTGAATTTGAAATGGAGGCTGTTGATTGCACTATTGCATGCCATTGTAATTTTAGTATGTAACAAGCGATCAAATTTTGTTTCATAGGATCATGGACTGATTATTAGGACTAAGAGTGCGTTTAGTATAAATGCATTCTACAAAATTTTGTGGAATTCATTTGCAATTCCAAATGATGTGTGTTTGGTTTAAATGAACATGTTGTAGAATTTATTTTCAATTCCAAGTTTTTAAATTTGTGGAATTGATTATAACTAGATCAAATTTCTAATAAAATGGTTGGAATTTCCAAATAAACTCAGTGATTTTAAGTCTATTTTTTCATAAGACTAAAATGCTCTTTTTTTTATCGTTTTTATTTTCTAAAATGTTCATATCATTCAATATTAGCTTAAAATGATATATTTGGCTAAACAATATATTATTTAGCTTAATATAATTCATTTGAAATGAACACCATAAAACATTTATTTAAATTGCCAAATACACTATATTAATAAAAATTTATTTGCAAATGAATTCTATTTAGAAATGAAATGAATTTCTTAGTGGAATTGAACCAAACGCTATGTAAGAGTATCTTGTGAAGAGGATCATAATTCTAATTATCTCTTTTTGTAATTGTTTTGTTTGCAGGAAAAAATTCCTATTGATGAAGTGTTTGAGCAGCTGAAATGTACCAAAGAAGGTTTAACTTCAGAAGAAGGAGCCAACCGGCTTCAAATCTTTGGACCCAACAAACTAGAAGAGAAAAAGGTTCTTGTTGATATAATATTGTCAAGTCATTTTGGACTGTGGGTCTAAATGTTATTAATCATACTGAAATCTTTTACGAAATAATGTTTTATTTCACAATTTATAGGAAAGCAAAATTCTCAAATTTTTGGGGTTCATGTGGAATCCACTATCATGGGTCATGGAATCTGCAGCTATTATGGCAATTGCATTGGCAAATGGCGGTGGCAAGCCCCCGGATTGGCAGGACTTTGTTGGTATTGTTTGCTTGCTGGTAATCAACTCTACTATTAGTTTTATAGAAGAAAACAATGCTGGCAATGCTGCTGCTGCTCTTATGGCTGGTCTGGCTCCTAAAACTAAGGTAAATCATTAAATAATGCATCAAATGAAAAAAATACTCGTTATTGACTAACGTGCATCCAATTTTTATTAGCCTCTAATGAGCTCATAACATGTATCATTGTACTTTTCTGTGATCTTTTCTGCCACATGAATATGTAAAGTTTGATGGCGTGGAGCTATTGCCTCTGCATTGTATTGTTAATGATTGATACTGGAAGTGTCAACTGCTACATGCATTTCATGACATTGAAAGGGAAATAGATGGGAGTAAAATTTTTCTGCTAATTACCGTACATATCTTTGAGTTTTTTCTGCAATCGTGCTTATTAATTTCATTGGGTGCACATATAGGTGCTTAGGGATGGAAAATGGAGTGAGGAGGAAGCTGGGATCTTGGTTCCAGGAGATATCGTTAGTGTTAAATTGGGAGATATCATTCCTGCTGATGCTCGTCTTCTTGATGGTGATCCTTTAAAGATTGATCAATCTGCCCTCACTGGAGAATCACTTCCAGTGACCAAGCATCCTGGTGATGAAGTTTTCTCTGGTTCCACTTGCAAACAAGGAGAAATTGAGGCTGTCGTTATAGCCACTGGAGTTCACACCTTCTTTGGAAAAGCTGCACATCTTGTAGACAGCACCAATCAAGTGGGGCACTTCCAGAAAGTGCTCACATCTATTGGGAACTTCTGTATTTGCTCTATAGCAGTTGGAATGTTAGTTGAGATTATAGTCATGTACCCCATTCAGCACCGCAAGTACAGGGATGGAATTGATAATCTCTTGGTTCTTTTGATCGGTGGTATTCCAATTGCTATGCCAACAGTCTTGTCTGTGACGATGGCCATTGGGTCTCACAAGTTGTCTCAACAAGGGGCCATCACTAAACGTATGACTGCCATTGAAGAAATGGCTGGTATGGATGTTCTGTGCAGTGATAAAACTGGTACCCTTACCCTCAACAAATTGAGCATTGACAAAGCCTTGATTGAGGTGTTTGTGAAGGGTGTTGAAAAAGATCATGTGATCCTGCTTGCTGCGAGGGCTTCTAGAGTTGAGAATCAGGATGCCATTGATGCTGCCATGGTTGGAATGCTAGCAGACCCCAAAGAGGTAAAATCATCGGCCTTGAGCATTCTAAGAAGAAAAGGGTGGTAAATTACACACTTTAACTCAAAGTTCATGTCTACATCCACAGGCTAGAGCTGGTATAAGAGAGGTTCACTTCTTACCATTCAATCCTGTGGACAAGAGGACTGCTTTGACTTACATTGACGCTGATGGCAACTGGCACCGTGCCAGTAAAGGGGCCCCTGAGCAGGTAACAGTTTTTCTCATACAGATTTTCACACAACCTGGTCCAATATCTACATTACTTAATTGGAAGGTCACTTAACTATTTGTTTTTATCTGTTTCTTTGAATAGATCTTGAACTTGTGCAATGCCAGGGAAGATCTCAGGAGGAAAGTCCATTCTGTTATAGATAAGTTTGCTGAACGTGGGCTTCGATCATTGGCTGTTGGTAGACAGGTTTTAGTTCATGAACTTGACATATCAAATAATTCTAATATGTTATCTTGTTTGTTTTAAAATGACCTCTAAATTTCTGTTATTTTTCTAATTCTAAAGCTGGTACCTGAGAAAACTAAGGAGAGTCCAGGTGGTCCATGGGAGTTTGTTGGTTTGTTGAACCTCTTTGATCCTCCTAGGCATGATAGTGCAGAAACCATCCGCAGGGCTCTCAACCTAGGTGTCAATGTTAAGATGATTACTGGTAATATGATTTCATTTATTCATTCAATAATTAAATGGGAATATGCATAAATTATTACCTTATCTCATGTCTCCCTAAAAGTTCTATTTCTTACTATATGGTTATGCCAACGTCTAGGTGATCAACTTGCCATTGCAAAAGAGACTGGGCGAAGACTTGGGATGGGAACAAACATGTACCCATCTGCTTCATTGCTTGGTCAGGACAAGGATGCGAGCATCGCTGCTCTTCCTGTAGAAGAATTGATAGAGAAGGCAGATGGTTTTGCTGGGGTGTTTCCAGGTGGGCAGATGTTGTTACACTGGCTAATTGCAAACAACAATAGGATGTTTTAGATCTTGTTTATTTGGATATTCTGTTACCTTGAAACATCTATTCATCATTTTTGTTTCTCCGCAGAGCACAAATATGAAATAGTCAAGAAGCTGCAAGAAAGAAAGCACCTTGTTGGTATGACTGGTGATGGAGTTAATGATGCTCCTGCTTTGAAAAAGGCAGATATTGGTATTGCTGTTGCTGACGCTACAGATGCTGCACGAAGTGCATCTGACATTGTTCTAACGGAACCTGGATTGAGCGTTATTATTAGTGCTGTCCTAACTAGCAGAGCTATTTTCCAAAGAATGAAGAACTACACTGTAAGTTGGATTTTTATCTTGTTTACTGAAAGTGCATTTCTATTTTCATTACGTGGTAGCATTTAGTAACTTCAGTGCTTTACTTTATGCAGATCTATGCTGTTTCTATTACAATCCGTATTGTTGTAAGTAGATGATGCAATCATACAATTTTCTACTGTGAGATTTGCTATTTTAAACATTGCATCAATATGACTTAGAGCTAATTCCAATTTTGCAGTTTGGTTTCATGCTTATTGCCCTGATATGGAAGTTTGACTTCTCTCCTTTCATGGTTTTGATTATTGCCATACTAAATGATGGTGAGTTTTCAGTTCATATAAACACGTGGTTCAGCAGTCTCTGGTTGCTCTCAGAAGCAATGCATGTTATTTAATAAAGGATCTGATGCAAAATCACATTTTCCAGGAACAATTATGACAATCTCAAAGGACAGAGTGAAGGCGTCACCCTTGCCTGATAGCTGGAAACTAAAAGAGATTTTTGCTACTGGAGTTGTGCTTGGTGGTTACTTGGCCTTGATGACTGTTATATTCTTCTGGGCCATGCATGATACTGATTTCTTCACTGTAAGCATCACTGTGTGGAGTGCATTGTTTGAAGTTTGGTTTCACTATCTATTTCATAATTCTGCTTTTTACAAATGCAGGACAAATTTGGAGTAAGATCTTTACGGGGAAGAGATAGTGAAATGATGGGTGCTTTATACCTTCAAGTCAGTATCATAAGCCAGGCTCTGATTTTTGTGACTCGATCTCGCAGCTGGTCTTATGTTGAACGCCCTGGAATGCTACTGATGGCTGCTTTTGTCATTGCACAACTGGTATGAGATTTCTGCCCATCACTTCTTAATCTCAATTACAATTACGAGACATACTGCCACCTCTATTTCACGCTTGATTTGATGAAGAGGCAAGAATTCATGCTCTTCTTAACTCTGGCATTCAGGTTGCATCATTGATTGCTGTATATGCCAACTGGGGCTTTGCAAAGATCAAGGGAATTGGCTGGGGATGGGCTGGTGTTATTTGGCTTTATAGTGTTGTTTTCTATGTCCCACTTGACTTGATCAAGTTCGCCATTCGTTACATCCTAAGTGGAAAGGCTTGGCTCAACTTGCTGGAGAACAAAGTATATATTCTTGATTCAATTTATCTTTTTAAGAAGCTTGAATTTATGGACTCATGGGTCAAAACCCAAACCTGATTTATATTTTTCCTTGTTTAACAGACTGCATTCACCACCAAGAAAGATTACGGTAAAGAGGAGAGAGAAGCTCAGTGGGCTCTTGCTCAAAGGACCTTGCATGGACTTCAACCACCAGAAACTGCTAGTATCTTCAATGAAAAGAGCAGCTATAGAGAGTTGTCTGAGATTGCTGAGCAGGCGAAGAGACGAGCTGAAGTTGCTAGGTATGCCACTGCTCTTTCAACCTTGATTGAACACTCACCTATGCTTTCTGCAATTCTGTTTCCAGAGAATTTCTTTTCATCATGAATCAGTAAACTAAGAAAACTCTTCCCCTTATTCTTTAACCTTGTGAACAGGCTTCGTGAGCTTCACACTCTTAAAGGACATGTTGAATCAGTGGTGAAGCTTAAGGGCTTGGACATTGATACAATTCAGCAACATTACACAGTGTAAATTGCCTGCAATGACATTGCTCGAGAAGGAGAAGTCTTGCAGTTAGATTATGAACTCAAACCCCGGATAAAGAAAGCAAAGAAGGCCTAAATATATAAAGCTTTCTAGACGGAGAAAATGCCTGTGACATAGTATCTCTTCTAATCTATTTTCCTTTCCTTTCTTTTCTGTTCTCGACTGCTAGAAGAAAGGCTAGTGTTTTTACCATACTTCTTGTGCTGTGAAGAGCAATGTAATGTTACCTTGTTACACAATTTTCAAGTTTCAAGTTATTCTAGTTTTCTTCTGCCTAATTTCTTACATGGCCGGTGTTTCAGCCATTATGGCACTCTATTCGCTTACAACTATTTGCTTTTATAAACGTGATCTCTCATCTCAACTACAAGGTAAATTGGATTAGTGCTTTTATGTACTGGGAAGCTGCTACTTCAAATAAAAGAACGAAGAATTAAGTTTAAAAAATGACACGTCCATCTACTATGTTCACTCTTTATAAATTGAACGTCCCTTGAGCTTGCTTACATGTTGCAGTCAGCTAAAAAGACGAGTCATTTTAAGTTTTAGTTTTCTTTTTTTTGGTCAACCATTTTAAGTTTTAGTTTAAGCGGTTAAAATAACTATCCGATTTAATTTTTGGGTTAATTTCAAATAAAACAAAATAGCAAATTAATTTTTACTCCCTAAAATTTGGCGTAATTCACACTCTCACCTGTTTTTTTTTTTGAAAGTCGAACACATACACCCGTCAATTTTCATTCCGTTAACACTTTAACCTAACCGATTAATTTTCCCGTAAGTCTCTCTTATATTAGAATACATTTAACCCTCTATTTATAAAGATAAATCAGTTTCATCCTCGTGAATGAATAGTATAAAACAATTTAGCCCTTCAAGTTTTTAATAATTTTAAATTTATAATTTTTAATACTTACTTGTTTACTGTTAATTTAGTTTAAATTTCTATTACATAACTTTAAAAATTGTAATTTTTAAAATTAAACTCTAAAAAAAATAAATAACTTAAGTGTTGGAAAAATTGTTATTTTTAAAACTCTAAAGTTGGAATAATTTTAAAAATACAAAAAATTGAAATGTTTAATTTTATTAAAATAGAGGGATTAAACTTTTCATTTGGCTAAAGTGGCAATTCACCCCCTGAACTATCATCCAAGGTACAATTAACCCCAAAATCAACTTTTTGGACTATTTACCCCACAAAAATGTAAAATTTTGGCAATTTACCCCAAATTGAGAGAGTGAACTCCACATCCTTACTACAACAAGCGAATTGTTGAAGTTAGGGGTAGGGTTGTGCAATCGGTCAGTTCGGTCGGTTTTGGAGGGCTTTTCTGACCGAACCAAAATAACCGAATTGAGTTAATTGAAAATCGAATCAAACCGAACCAATCCTAAAATCGAACCGGAATTTTGGTCATAAAAATCGAACCAAAATTTTTAAAATTATTAATTATTTTGTATTTTTATATTAAATTATTATATATTTAAAAAATTTGAAAATAAATAAAAAAATAAAAAAATAAAAATTCAGTCGGCTCGGTTAACCGAATAGTTTATACAAAATGAACCGAATCAAATTTCGGTTCGGTTCTAAAAATAAAAAATGATGAAAAATCAAACCGAACAGGACTGAATTGGGTCTGTTTGGTTTGCGGTTTGGTCATCTTGAAAACCATGCACACCCCTAACCCCTAGTTAGGGGTGTGCAGAAAAACTAAAAACCGAACTGAAACTATATATGGTTCGGTTATATATAGGTTCGGTTCGGTTTTTGATTTTAAAAAATTCGGTTATTCGGTTCAGTTTCGGTTTTGAGTTTACAAAACCGAACCAACCGATTTAAATTTATATATATTATAACATATTAAATAAAATATATTAATTAGAAAAAAATATATATAAATATTAAAATTATAAATAAAAAATATTTTGTTAGTTTTATAATTAAAGAATACACTTTAAAAAATTATAAAATAGAAATGAAAAAATTAAAATTTTATGCAAAAAATAGAATTAATTAATTGAAAAACCGACCGAACCGAACTGAGTCGGTTCAGTTATGAATTTTTAAGGAGAGTGTAATACACTCTCCTTTCTTATAAAAATTTGGGGTAAATTGCCAAAATTTTACATCTTTGTGGGGGTAAATAGTCCAAAAAGTTAATTGTGGGGTTAATTGCACCTTGGATGATAGTTCAAGGGATGAATTGCCACTTTAGCCCTTTTCATTTTAATAAATCAGAGGGGATTAAATATTTTTTTTTATATATAAGAGGTTTGCTGAAAATTTAATCGGAATGACTAAAGTGTTGACCAAATGAAAATTGAGGGGTGCAAGTATTGAATTTTCAAACAAGACAGGGGAAAGTATGAATTACGTCAAATATTGGGGCAAAAGTAATTTGCCCTAAAATAAAAGGACAAATTGTAAAATTATATGAATTTTAATGTTTTTTACAATTTTAATCACATTTTTGTAATTTTGATAAAATAATATACAACCTTTTAAACTTTTTGTAATTGGATATATTGTAGATATGATAATTGGAATTGTCTTTGTTGGTCCACGTAGGTGCCATGATAAATAAATTATTTTGATTATTTGAAAAAAAAAATACAAATAACATGTGGTTAAAAGTTTTAAAAATTATTATAATAATTAAAAATTTAAAGATTATTATTTAACATCCTAATACATGAATAATTATTTTTCAATTTGTTAATAATATTTTAACCACCCAAGTAATATTCTTTATAATTTATAATTTATTATTCTTTAACCACTCAAGTAATATTCTTTATAATTTATAATTTATTTATTGAATTATAATATTTGGTTTTGAATTCTCATTACTTAAATATTTATTTTACATGTATCAATAATATAAAATGTATTAATTAGAAACATTAACAACAATATGTATCAACCTATCAAAATTAATAAGTGTAACGCTCCTAAAATCACATACCATACACGTGGCATAGGATTTTTTTTTTTTAGTATATGAAATACATATACATCAACTCACATATAATTACTCATGGCTAAATTATATTCATAATATCATTACAAACATACAATATGTCTTATGCAAATGAGGATGAGGTATAACTGCATTAAGCTCGCCTCTGGCCCACTTGAGGTTATTAACAAATGCAAATCTGAGTTTTATCTAACTATGCCCTGTAATATATAAATGCAAAGCAATGAGTTTGATACTCAGTAAGTAGTTATCAATATAATAATCCATAAAGTACTTCTCAAGAACTAATTAAGGAATATATATAATTACATTGCTACACATCAAACTATCAAAATTTAGTATAAAAGCTGCGCACAGCCATGCCTGAGGTGTGCATTTCTACCTCTGGCATACACGGCCGTGTCAAAATGACACACGCCCGTGTTCCCTGAGATTGCATGGCCATGCCGAAATGGCACACGGCCATACCTGAATTAACACTTTTTCTTCCTAAAACTGCACGGCCATGCCAAGATGGCACACAACCGTGCCTGATTTGATGATTTTTCTCCCCAATAGTACACAACCGTGCCAAAAAGGCACACGGCCGTGTCTGATGTGTTGAATTCAATACCATACTTATGCACGTCCATGTTTAAACACCACATGGCAGTGTCTAACAACCTGTGTAATATTTAAAATATCACCAATAAATTCACAAACACCAAAACCCATTTGCTGGTGCAACATATACAATAAATCACAATATTTCATTTCATTTAGTATCCCCATATATATCAATCACAACTTACAACCATATCTCATTTTACATTAATTTCAATCAACATACTAAATCACAAGCTACCACTTTCACAATCAACCATTCAATATTCTCACAAATCATATATACATATATATATCATCCTTGCCATAATAAATGGCACACACAAACCAACATAGTCAATGACTATAATTACATATATATATATAAGCAATATAGTAATAATCACTTACAATCAACTCTTCCTATTTTTACAATTATACTCCTATTTATGAGTTCACATTCCACGTTACTTAATATTGTCAATATGATATCATTTCACATTTCACACAGTCGATGGTCACAAAGCCAATCAATAACACATTTTGCATAGTCGATGGTCACAAAGCCAATCGACGTCACATTTCTCATATCGATTGGCTTTGATAATCGATAGTCACAAAGCTAATCGATATCAAATTTCTCATAATTGATGGTCACAAAGCCAATCGATATCACATTTCATATAATCGATGGTTACAAAGCCAATCGATATCACATTTTTCATAATCGATGGTCACAAAGCCAATCGATATCACATTTCATATTGTTAATGGTCACAAAGCCAACCGACATCATCACATCCACACTTATTCACAATGTAGCATCATTATGCCCAATGGATCAAACTCAAGTTCATAAAACAACCACACATATAACCATAATTCAATACCATTACATATATCAACTTCACTTTAGCATGCCAATTTTAAGCACATTTAACATACTATAATATTATCACATTACTAAACACAACTCAATATTCTTACTTCATCCAACATACTCATCTTCTTATTCTCAATCACCCACAGGTGATAACAATTATAATTCATACATTTCATTCATTATTAATATGAATTTATAGCAAGTATTCAATTAACAATATTACCTACATTTGCATCTTATTCATTATATTAATACTACTTACCTCAAGTGCTTTCAATGAAGGATTGTGTGATCATGTAACAATCAAAAGTGCAGAATTTAAAAATTTTGATTGTATGCAATATTTGCATCAAACACAAAAATACATCCATGCCCATAGATCATATCACATGGAAAGTACATAACTAGACATGCATCAAGAACAACATGTTACATCAACAATCAACTAAGTTATGCATTCACAACACAAAACCGAGCAACTAAGGGTTTGGTAACACTTACAAAACTCTAAGTTGGCAGAATGCTTGATAAGCTTTAGTTGATGTTGATCTACAATCTCCAAGCTCCCCAAATGTGAAGCTTCTAGCTCGATATACACGGATTGCACTATGAAGACCTCCAAAGGATGGTGATGCTCTATGGACAAGCCTTTCCTCTTTGATGCAAGGTGCTTGCAAGAACCCCTCCAATGTTTGGATGTATAGAACTAGGAAGCAACCTCCAATGGATGATGGACTAGAAGTAGTACAACTCTTGTACACCAATGGCTCTTAGTAGAATGCATACAATACTTGTGTATGTTTGAATTCTCTACACTTGAAGAAGAAGAAGGAAGAAGGCTCTCTCAATCCTTTTCTCTCTTTTGTTAGAATATCAAAATGCTTTTTAATGTGCAAATAGAGTTGTTTTCTTGGTTCTCTCTACAAACTCCACTAACTATTAACATAAAAACAATATGATAATAGTTATAACTTGAGTGTCTCACATACAAGTCACATACATTAGGAGTTAGAGTGTTGTTTCCACACTCTCCACTAACTTAAATAAAACCAATATTATAATAATAATAACAACTTGAGTGTCTCACACTCAAGTCACATGCAATGCTATAGCTTGAGTGTCTCACATTCAAGCTACATGCATTTGATAGATTGAGTATCTCATACTCTATCTATATGCATGGCTTGGCTTTACAAGTGAGTGAGTGGTGTTTGGTTACATGGATAACTTTAGCCTTGATATTCATTAACACTTAATGGATATGGGCTAAAATTATGGGCACATGGGTTTCTCTATACTTAGAGAAGGCCTACTTCATACCAAACTAGACAACTTATGGGCTTATTTAAACTCTTTAAATAAAGTCCCATCCTAAGTCCATTTCAAGTCCATCTTAATCAATATACATGGACCATCTTATGGCCCATCTTAATCAATATACATGGTCCATCTCATGGCCCATCTTATGAATGCATTTGGAGGTAAATATTAATCTAGTCCTTGAACTTAATATCACATATTAAATCATGTCTAAATTAATATTTATTTAATTATAATTAAGTCCTAATCTTTGAATTTAGATTTCGGG